>JANFOE010002117.1:0-149122 GCA_025667525.1 Glebionis coronaria | reverse complement strand
ATAACAAATACGGACTAAACATAAGATTAACTACTGTGTAACATCCGCTATTGTATCCATACATATACCACCTATGTTAAATAGTCATCAAATAGATAACTACTTCAACTTCTAAAGACTCTGGGTGTTTAAAAGTGAGGGCAGGACATTTAGTGAAATACCAGGTATCATGTTTATTTTGTCAAACAGTGAAAACGTTATGACCAAAAGATGAAAAATAAAATGTTACATGATTAGTGTATACTAATAAGGAAAAGGTTTCATTAGTTTATTTTGGATTTATCACAAAAAAATAAACTAACTAGAGAAAAGGGCGGAGTTCCAAAACCACAAGTCATTACTGATATGAATTTGATATCTCAAGTTCGATAAGAAAACTTGTCTAATTGCACAAAGATAGAAGCACGAAAACATGTACCGAAGCTTGTTTTGATTATGAGTTCATGATCATATAGACCTTTTTATAACTAGATACATATTAAATTAAAAATTATGTCGTCATGGTTTCACGTAATATGTAAAGGTGTTATGAGCTTACAAATTTATAAAGGATGAACTGGGATTATGTAGGCCATGCTATGAACAAGAAAATTAAGGTAGCACGATAGGAGTACTCATGTTACCAGTAATATTACTTGGTTGCTTGTGGTTACTAATGAACTAAATCATATACCACTGTTGTTATTGCCCCTAATGCAGTAACAATATTCTTCCCAAACTCTAAAACTTTTTGTCAGATTTGATCAAGTTTTCAAGTTTAGCGGCCAGGGAAAAAAATAAAGTATTCAATTTTGATATTTTAACATTTATCAGTTTTGCTTGCTGCGTAAAAGTTACTTACAGTGAAACACATTTCAACATACTCTTGTTTCCATACAGGAGTTACGTAAACTATCCAATTTGGGTTTTCTTCTTCAATCTCAAACCTACCTACACAGACAGAAGAGTGTCAGTAATCATAAAGACTTGAAACCCACTGTTCATATATATCATTGGTGAAAGGCACACAGTTGACAATAAACTGAAAATACAAATCTATTGCTACTATACAATTAAAAATAAACAAAGCAGATAAAGTACCTCAAATGTCTGAGATCTATAGAAGATTTTTGGAATTCTCACTCAATATGCCTTCACCCTAATTTTTCAATGACAAGTCAACCTGATACTAAAGAAGTAGAAAAATGTAATTTCATATATGAGTATATGTCTATATATAGTATGTAAATATAGATTATATAAAATGATTTAATATAACAAACATTCAAACAGCCAAATTAGCTGCTTATATACCTCCATACAAAGAACTTGCTTGGGCACCACATAAACTTCAGAAAAACACAAGCATACGAAATAGCACATGTTTGATAAAGATTTGTCGAGAATAACCCACATAATCTAATCCGCCCAGTGAGGGAAAGTGAAGAAATACCCTTTTCACAAGAAGTCTTGGTGCCGCCCATGTATCTATGCCATATTTTATCATCTTGTGAATGCTCTACAAGGAAACGAGAAGAATCTAAATGAGAATTGTAATCTTTTTATATATAGTAATAAAGGAAAACCTCATTCGTGATTTTTAACATAGGTGGAAAACTAAATCATTCCAATATTAGTAGGAATTATTTGATTGTTAGGAAAAAAAATGACTAACTCAAACTAAATCTTTCCAATAATGGCTACGATTTGGTCAACTTTTAATTGTTTAGGATTGTAAACTAAGAAGAAAAAAACCAACACAGTTAATTAAATAATTCCTAATACATGAACAAAACAATCCATTTGTTCCAACTAGAGGTGGCAAATCTTGCCCATTTTGATACATATGGGCACTTTTTGCCCATTTTCAAAAAAGGATGGGGCACTTTTAGCCCATTCTTTATAATGAATGGGCTAAACGGACGCATATGTAAGTAACTAAATGGGCTTAACGGGCGCACTTATAAAATACAAATTAGTATTCTCGACGAATATTTTTTATTAAATTTTTTATTCCGGCTTTCAAACAAGTATTTTATTTTTTATTTGTAGGTTTTTATATGTTTTTTTTTCTTTTTTTAGCTTGCGCCCTTTTAGCCCGCCAGTTTTGCCCGCCCGTTTCGCCCGTGCCCGTTTAGCCCGCGCCCGTTTAGCCCGCCGCCCGTTTAGCCCGTTGCCCGTTTAACCCGCCGCCCGTGCCCGCCCGCCCGCCCATTTTGCCACCTCTAGTTCCAACTTCCAACCCTAACATATGGAGCATCAAGATCTGATAAACAGTTTATTTATGTATCATTTCATTTTGTTTGCCCGAACACATTCTTTACTTAACGACTAAATATGTTGAAAGAAAGGCTAAATTTATGTTCATTTAGGAATTCTTATTACTCAGTTTAACGCAAGCATCATCTTACTGTTCATCTGTGACACCTTATTTCACCTACAAATGATCTGATAAGAAGTTTCGAAAAGCAACCAGAAACACACTCAAATTTTGAGACTGTCTTATCGAAGAACAACAAGCTTAACTGTAAAGGGCGTTCAGAATTGCTTGTTTAGACGGGATATATTTTTATTTGCAAAAGTGATTATCATCAGCTTGTAAATATATTAAAACACAAGGCAATACATAATCATACTAGAAGACGAAGACCATCCCTGCCAATTAAATTATATATCATGAAAAGCAGTAGAAACATCATCTATATTCAATCTTGGAGTTGTGTAAATTGCACATATTTGAATGAATTAGAACACTTATTAGTGAATATCATTCTAACACACTTTCCCCAAATTATAAAGCTAACTTACATCTATTTGATTCAATTTAGGTAGACATGTAAAAAAAGTAAAGGATAACAGAACAAAAACTTAGATACAAATTGTACCTCAATTAAGGTATCAAGGTTGATGATTTATCTAAAGCCCCTTTGGTTTGAGAATGATGATAAATAACTGATTGATGTTTTGTCAAACCAAACTAGTAACTGTTGCCTCCAATTTCTTTTTCGCGGGTTTTAATGTTTTGCTGAATTATAACAAAATCAAACTGGTAACTGTTGCCTCCCACTCATCGGTTGGCGGGAAGCAACCGTCTCCTACATTAGTTGGCGGTTTGGTCCATTAATATCCCCTTTTTATCTGAGTTGTAGTTTTGAGTGTTGACTACTGATCTCTATCTTTATATGTTGTTACCTTAAGTCCTTTAATAAGATACATAAGATAAAAAAAGAAGTAATTTTTGTTTTTCAAATGATTTCGTTAAACATGTAAGCGTATAAATGTTTTTCACTTTGAAATTAAAAGTTTATAATAAGACCATTAAATATTTAAATGTGTGTGGATATAAAAAACAATAATTACAATTCATATTAAGTAAGACTTTTTTAACCAATTGAATTAGCTCAGTTGGCCAACAAATGTAATTTCGGAGAAATATTTTTAAAAAGGTCTTAAGTTCGAGCTTCACTAAAAACCTTCAGGGGTCAAATTAATTAAAAGCACGAGTGGGGTTTGTCCTTTAAAAGAAAAGGTTCGAGGCTTGCATAATTTGTAATTAGATATCACTGTGGGCTCGAATCACTAACTATTAGTTCGTCATTAAAAAATAAGACCTTTTTTATACTTCAAAATTCCGTGAGACAAAATAAAGTATTTGAACTATGAGAAAATATACTACGAAACATATTAAGAGGTCGTGTTTGATTATAAATTAATTAACTTAATATGAAAAATTATAATTTATTCAGTTATAGGGTCGCACAAAAAGGTCAACCATTGTGAATGACGGTTAACGGTAATAAAATTTACCGAAAGCCTGAAAATTTTGTCGGAAGTACCAAAAGCTAACTTGCGATCACTTATAATAACTGTTTAAATCTATTAAAAATTATTCTAAAAAACCAATATTGTCGAAAGTACCTAAAATTCATCGGAAAGACATACAATTTGGCACAAAATGCTAATTCGATTATTAATCGATTAAGCCCAAATATATTACAACTTACGAGGTGGTTGATCACCCGCTTACTAATTCGCGATAAATGCAACCTTGCTTTTTATTGAAGATTTTAGCAACGGATTAGAGACACGTAAAAAGAATCCATCGATATACAGTCATAATTCCGTCGCTAATAGTTGCAACCTAAGTTCGTCGTTAACTCCGTCTCAGTATGAAGACATCTAGCGACAGACCTCCGATGGGCGAAAAATTTCATCTCAAGTCTTGTTACTAATTCATCGCTAAGTTATCGCTAACCTTTAAAGGCTAATTTCGTAGCTAAGTTACCATTGATTTGTCACTATGAACCATTTTTTTGCGACAAAATAATTCGATCGCTAATTTCCGTCACTGTTGTCCAATATTCTAGTAGTGTTAATTTAGCAGAGATCTATAGTAACTACCTTCAAGTTCTCATAACCTGGATCTAGCCGGAATTTTGAATCTGAAAATGTAAAAGATCCCTAATTTTCGCCATTGAATAAGTATATATAAACATAGATCCCTACTTTTGACGATTGAACAAAATAGATCCCTAATTTTGGCGTACAAATTTTGGATTTCATAAAACTTCAATTAATGGGGAGACGGTATTTTTGAAATTAGAACCAAGAAGTTTAGCTAATAATAGAATTAATATGAGATGATTACCACATACCTTTTTATGTGAAAGTGAAAAAAGAAAGGGAGGCGGGACATATGAATTTTTGGTAAAAGAAAGGGGCGGGAACTAAAAAAAAAGTAAGCAGTTTCATGAATTTTTTGTGAACACTTATGAATTGCAATAGCAGCACTTTGTAAATATGTTTTGCCTTACACTTTTCAACTTGCAACACTTTAATAAAAGTGTTATTTTTTATATTAATATGTAACACTTATTTTGTAATATGTTGCTCTTTCACTAATTGTAGAAAAATGCAACATATTTATAAAGTGTTGCTTGTAAATTGTTGCATTAGGCCTATTTTCTTGTAGTGAAAAATGTGAAATCACGACAAAGTTCTCAGGAATCCAAACCACTCAAGAGTGGTAGGTCAAGGGCAAAACAAAGATTAAAGGTCCAGATAAACAATATACCCCAAAAATGAATAACCAAATCAGCAAACCAGCAAGAGAGAGTATAATAATTACAATAATAAGCCAAGACCATGTATATGAACGTATATGAAAGCAAATAAGCAGATAATCAACAACCAAAAAAGGAGAGAGAGTACAGAGGTGTTACAGTGTATTCAACAAAAAGCACAATCGAACTGTTTCCTCTAGATTCACTTAGTCTAGAAGGAAACAAAATCTACTCACCAAACCCTAATTAAAAAATTAGGGAAAGGTAATGTTACTTACCAGAATACATCGTGTTATATGAACAGTAATGTTATAACGCGTAGTTGAATTTAATTTAGTGACATTCAAAATCACACATTAAAGTGAGTTACATTTTAGTTATGTTATTATTTTTTATGATAAGGTAGGTTTAGTATCTGAATTTCGATTCTATTATATTAAGCCTCAATCATCATATCCATCGATGTTTGTTTTATCGTGCACTCTCAGTGAGTCAGTGGTTAAGTAGTCTCGGTACTTAAGTAGTCTCGGTACTTCAACCGATCTAGAAGCACATGTGATAGAAATGAGTAGTGCTTAAGAAAACTAAAAGCATAAGGTATCATGATTAGCATTTTGCTTTTAATTTAGGTTTCATGGGGTGCCACGAGACTAACACTCACACTATCAAAAACTCCTCTTATCATAACACATATCCCTCT
The DNA here is from genome assembly GCA_025667525.1 of Glebionis coronaria. Classification (NCBI taxonomy): domain Eukaryota; kingdom Viridiplantae; phylum Streptophyta; class Magnoliopsida; order Asterales; family Asteraceae; genus Glebionis; species Glebionis coronaria. The sequence continues at coordinate 143,380 of JANFOE010002117.1, read as the reverse complement.
TCGTTTCGGATGTCAATTTTAAATTATTTCACCATTTTTAACTAAAATAAATTCATTTCGTAAAATACAAAATTACAATACCATAAAAGAAAAATAAATACATGAACTAAAATAAATGACAAAAAATGACGAAACTTCAAAACACATTTATTGCTCATTCGGGTTAAAGCATTTGGATATCGCTTAATAATGTCTTTTTGCTTCTTTCGGATGAATGCGGCTTTATGTGACGGTACTGTCTCGGGATCCAACATCATGAACTCCAACTCTCTACACTCCATCAACACAACTTCATTCTCTTTCTTCAATAGGTAAGTAGATTCCACAACTACACATTTTCGACAATAATCTAGCTGAAAGATTTCCAGCGCACATCGTGAATTACTTTCACCGATGCCCCCTAAATGTTTTAGATTGTCGTGGATCTTGGCTAAATAGTTCTTCAAGATTTTCTAGGTAGATCGCTTCAGACACGTCCCATTTTGGATAATTTCTCAAAATATTCCAACAGTGAATGTAACTAAACCTTTTCCCATCGAGCTGTTGAGCGTAACTAGTTTTTCCATTTTCGTTATGATCAACCTCATTTTCATCGCTTTTACATTACAAATGCTTGTAAACACCCTTGATTTTTTTTGCAATAGCCGTTAATTCGTGACCATTATTTTATAATCATCTTCTTTGTACGACGATAACACAGGGTACGACGGTAAAACTCTTTCATAATTTGGTTCCAAAACGCATCCTCAAATGGGTCATTTTCGATTTCGTTACCCAACTTTTACTATTTTATTGTGTTATGATCAGTGTCATGCTTTCATGTTGGTTGTGTGGTCGGTTCTAAGCAAACCGCCATTAACAACATATATGATAATTTGATATGAAGACTTAATTTTTTTTTCTCTTGGGTACCCTTAAGGCTTTAAGTAGTTACAGTATATAAGTGAGTATACGAATATAGCAGTGGCTTTGATACGACCTTGACAACGAATGACATGCATCTCTCTCTAACTGAGCAAGTAGTAATGTCTCTTCTTATCACTCGTAAAAGGGGAGAGGTGTCTTACATTACTAGTACGGGACATAACTAGTCACGGGCTAATGTGTAAGTACATATTTTATTACTTTTTTCATCATAATTATTGTTCATTAACAATAAGACAAAACATGTAATTTAATAAAAATATTATTTTTTTAGTTTTCTTTTTTTTACTTTATACATAATGATAATTTTATTATTAATCAATTAATTTATAACTTCTTTATTGTTTTTACTTTCAAATGAGAGTGATATATTAAACTTAATATATGTTCCTTATCTATTTTTGGACGTCAACAATTAGTTTGAGACTTTTAAAAGTAACGTGTACTATAATTTTAAGACCAAAAAGTATATTTTTCGTAGACAATTTTATTTTTCAATCTTGCATCCCACATTGGTCGAAAGAAAATATTCTTTAAATATGAATATTCTTTAAATATACCATATCCTATATCTCCTCAATTAATTTTATATCTTATTATACCATTTATTATTAATGATATTAATAAGAATATTCTTTAAATATGTATTTATTTATTTATTTCTTATATGCCCTCAAATTATTATATACCCCCATTATATCAAATAATAATAATTATTATTATTATAACATTTTCAAAATTCTTCTACTCTATATTTTATTATACTCTTTATCTATTTAATTATTTATTTATACCTAATTATTAAAATTAATTATGTAAATTTGTAATTACTAAACAAAAATTAGCAACAAATATTATCACCACCACAACCCAACACCAAAAAGGTGTAGCTGTGGTTGTACCCGTCGTCCGGACCGCCACCACAATGGTGGTTTGGCGGCGGCAACCCTCTTTTTTAATCAAAACTTAGGCCAATAACCACCAATATAATAGAATAATTAAGATTTTGTCAAATACATAATATAACCACCATGCATGGGTAGATCGGGACAAGATCAAAAGGTTTTTGGAGTTTTTAAGGTTAATCTAATCTATGTGTTATTATCATAGATCCATCACCCACACACCACCAAACGGCAGCGGCGGTACGAATACTACCGCCATAGTGGCGGTGGCTGTGGTGGTCAAAGGAGGTAGCGGGGAGGCCATATGGGAGAAAAGGCTCGGAATAAAATGAAGGATTTATCAAAATACTCGCCGGAAAAGATGAAGATCCGCCCGAAAAATGGTGGTCGCCGGAAAAATTCGCCAAAAAAGTTTTCCGGTGGCGGCAGCCGGCTGGCAGCCATGGGAGAAAGTTTAGAGCTTGTGTGTGTTTTTTTATGATGAAAATTGAAAGAAAATGGGAGAAATTCCCTTTTATACTAAAAAGTATAAATTGAAAGTGGCAAGGAGATAGAAGAATACGGTATATTTCGTAAATACTTTATTTACTTTTGTACAATAAGCGTTCGAGGCTCGTTTGCACGACTTAACGAACGATTCAATACACGAGACTTGTGCCATCGTTTTTAAAATCATTTTTCCAACAAATATGATTCCTTACTTCGTCGCGTTTCAAAAACATTTGCAATTAATTATTTAAACGCTCGTTTAGTCATTTCTAGCTATTTCGGTTAGATTTCATTGTAAAATTAAAATGTAAACTCTATTACTCACGTTATTAGCAACGTTTTAGGATATAATGAGAAATACTATTCCTTCGTATTTTCAAAGTTTTAGTTTTGAATCGTTTCAACAATTATCATTATTAGTTTTGCCCAGTCCGACGTTTAAAACATCGATAAAATATTACAAGTAATTAAATAATAAATATTTAATTTATGAAACGTTAACGTAAAAGTTATAAATTTCTCAGTACGTCCAATTATAGAAAAATGTTCAAAATAAATTTGAATTTAGTTAACACGATCTTCGTTAAATTATCGAAAATAAATAACAAGTTTCATAAATGTTCGGAAAATCTTAATTTAAACGTTGGTCAAAATTTTTGGGTTGTTATAACATAACAATTAATCATGCAATTTTAATCTAAAATTATCCAACATGTAATTTAGGGTTTAAAAAACAATTATTTTTTTATAAAAATCGGCCGAACCCTAATTTAAAAAAAAAACAAAACCCTAATTTTTAAGAAAATCTAAAAAAAACATGTAGTTTTAACTCAAAAGAATTATTAGTTAAAAGAATTTAGATGAACTAGGCTATCGGGTTCATTTTTTTCGTCCATAGCCACTCGCTGTGATTGGTCCTTTCTTACGAATGCATAGCATGCCTCCAAATCTAGGGGTGGGTCTTTTCGCAATATTTCTCCTCTAGCCTGATTGAATTCCCCGTCTAGCCCGGCCAAGAAGATGTGTACTCGAAGTCGTCCTAAGAATTAGTTCAGGGAGACCACATGATTGACGTCGTCTTCTTGGGCCGTCATGCGAGTGTCAATTTCTTGAAAAATTCCGATTAGTTCGTTGTAGTAAGTAGCCAGTAGCCGCCCATTCTGTTTCGTGTTAAAAGACTTTCGATTTAATTCGAAAAGTTGTTTTTCATCTGTCCCGTCATAAAAGGTCTTAGCCACTGCGTCCCATATTTTTTTCGCCGTCTTTAGCCGGATAAATCTCGGAATCAAGGTTGGATTCATTGAATCGATGAGCCAAATCTTGACTCGATTATTATCTGCTAGCCAATTCTCGATCAATTTATCTCCTGTTGTGGGCTTCGCGGAGGTCCCCGTGAGGAAACCTAATTTGTTACGTGCTCCAATCCGAACCTCCATGAGTTGAGACCATAAGTGGTAATTCGTATCGTCTAGGATGATCCCTGTTGGGATGGAGCATCTTGAACGACATACCGGGCTTCTTGTGGAATTGGTGTGTCGTTGGCTGACATGTTTTTCGTGGGTTTTTTTTTTTGTTCCAGGGATTCGAAGTTTTCAGAGCCTCTCTGATACCATGTAAACAGAGACTTTTCTCTAAATCACTCCTTTCGTTATGTTATTCGATATACAATGATTTACATATATAGGGCAAAATGTAACAGAAAACTACACAAAATCAGGAACTCTATGAGGAATATATATGTATGATGAGTATGCACAACAACTTTTCAAGTTGTTATCCGATCTCCATAATTAGCGGGATCTCGTTATTAAATGACTCTCGTCCACAAAAAAAACATGAAAAAAGGGGTTGACCTATGTTTTAACCGATATTTGTAATTTTTTAATCAGGATGTTATGCTTTTTGAGGAGATTGATCGTTAAATTCACATGGTAGTATACTATTAATAAATTATTAATCTGTTATGCGCTATTTTTGTTTTCTTATATGAATTCATGCTGTTAAGTTTTTAGTTGAATCAGTAGAACAATTGATCTTAAAACCTTAATCCTAGAACTTATATTATTTTTGCACGTTCTCCAATTGTTCCTTAAACCACATGTAAGTTTTCTTTGCATCCCTTAAAAATCTCCCAAACCGAAAAAGGAAGTGATTTGCACACTCGATGATTTGATTTCTACACTCAAATTATTTGTCTTTTGACAAATATACCCTTAAATCATCTAGTGGAGTGTTTAAATTAAAACAAAAATGTTAAGAATATAAATGTCATGACACAATAATTTGAGTGTGCAAATCAAATTAAGGACTGTTCAAATCACTTCCCAACCGAAAAATAGGTGGGGTACTTCAAAATTTATTTGTAAAGAAAGCCATGCTAACTCGTATCCCAGATAGACAAAAGAAGGAAAATCGTTATCATCTAAATGCCCAACTATTTACTATTTTGTTGTGTTATGATTAGTGTCACGCTTTCATATTGGTTGCATGGGTCGGTTTTCTAAGCAAACCGCCTTCCACAGCCAGTATGAGAATTTGATATAAAGTCTTGATTTTTTTTGTTTTCTTCGGTGTCCTTACGTAGTCACAGTATTTAAGCGAGTATACGATATAGAAATGGTTTTTTATAATTTATATTCTGGCGTTGTATTAGCTTTTATAAGTTTCTCGCTTGTTTTTAATCTTGTCATTCTTTTTCAATATGATCTTAATTAACTTTGGTAGTGATATTATAGTTCTATAATACTCGACTCAATATTGTTTGAAAGTTAAATTTATGTGAGCGTGATATGAGCTCCATGGAAGATGGATCTTATATCTAATTACATTGTAGATAAATAATCATCATAGTATTAGCAATCAAATTAAGTTTAGAAGATAAAAGATTACTTCATTGTCACGAAAGACGTGATAACTATCATCCCATATAGATAAAAGAACAAAAATGGTTATCGCTTATATATCACACTATCTACTTGCTAATTTTTTCATTTAAGTGTCATGCTTTCACTTAGAGGTCTTGTGATTCTTCATGCTTAAGGAACCGTGAATCCTGTATATGGAAATTTGACATTATGACTTTTATTTTTCATTTTTAACTTGACTTCATGTACCTTTTCTTAACAAGCACTAATTATGAAACTTGATTTAAGTCTTGAATTTTAAAATTCTGACGTATAAAAACCCAATTCTGCTGGAGCAGGTATGAATCAGTGATAATATGAATTCGAAAACTTTAGTCTCTGCAATGGTTTTAACCGGGCCTTGTAAGCATGGCAATAGCTATGTAACCGAGTAAGTATCACTTAGAACGATCCTAGCTAGTAGCTAGGTTGTTAGATGTAAGTATCTAACTTATCCGATGAGATTAACAGAGAAATGAGAAAGTACATACTTTATTATATATATTTTTCGTAGAAAATTTATTTTTTAATCTGGCATTCCACATTGGTTGAAAAGAACATGTTCTTTAAATATATATTATAGTGCGTAATAATGAGATGTGTTGAACCACATTTTCTCTTTGAGTATCTTAAACTTATACAACTTCTTGTCCTTTTCTAATCTTATACATCTAATGTGTTATTTTGATCTATTTAATGACCGAACCTTTAGACAATGGAAACATCGATGTTTTTCATAAAATATTTTGTGAAAAAGAAAGAAAATAAAGATCGCCACCCCTATGCCTTTAGGACTTTTATGTCAAAGAGTGGGTTGGAGTTGTATTTAAGCGCCTGTTCAGAACTTTTATATTGTAAACCCTCATACATAGTGTTACGTATTTTCAATATTTTTCTCAAAGTTTATAGTTAAGGTTTAGTATTAAAAATAGTGTTAAAATTGTTTTAGATTCATTTAGTTATAAAAATAGTTTTAATATTAAAAATAATTTCTTTTATAAAAATAAATATATATAAATAGTCTTTAAGTTTTTAGAATTTTTTGTTTTAAAAGTTTCCATAAATTTACATTTTCTTAGTTAATTAGATTTAATTAGTTGTTATTTGTTTAAATATTTTTTAATTGCTTAAGTTTTTTAATTATGCTTATAATTTTTAGATTGCCTTTATAAATATAATACATATACGTTTTGCGTTTTATAATACATAATACATTGCCTTTATTTGTTTCTTTTGCGTTATAGGTTAAGAAAAATTTCAAAACCCCATATATTTGAGCATTTAACATGACGTTAACAAAAAAAATCAACTTATATAAGATATGTGGTAAATGATCTATATCTTTTTGATGCGTTTATCATAAAGCTTAGGGGGTGTTTGGATGTGCGGTTAGGAGGAGATTATCTCCAAATCTCAGTTCTAAAATGAAGATAAGTTAAAAAAAATGTTTAGGTAATAAATGGAGATAAGTGATTATTTGCGTTTAGAAGCTCCAAAATGGAGTTTTGAAAAAGTTAGTGAGGAGCTACTTATTTAATTTTCAAAATGCAGTTTTGTAAAAGTAAGCTTTTAAAATAGAGTTTATTATCAAATAATTAAATTTGCCAAACACTTAAAAAAGTGATTATTTGATTATTGCGATTTCAAAATATATCAAATCCAAAGACTGTTTTTTAAAATGGAGTTTTCAAAATGATTATTTTTTAAAATAGAGTTTCAAAATAAATAATTTGTTTTCAATAAGCACATCCAAACACACACTTAGTATCAATAGTTAGAAGTAAGTTTAGAAGATATCATTTTTAATGTCTATTGGTTGATTGATGTCTTTGTGACATACTCATGAGGCATCGAATAACCTTTCTGGAAATTTGATATATCATTTTTCACTTATAATTAGTCTTGATATTAAACTGATCTTTGTTCCTTTGGATACCCTTAAGTGAATATGTGAATACAGCAATGCTTTCGATCAGACCTTGACAGTGAATCCATGCAACTATCTAAGTGAGCGAGTAGTCGTGTTCGGGCTAGGTTGACTAATATATATCATAATTTACCTGATTATGGATATATCGTGTTTAGTGTCTGATAATATAAAGTCACATTTGATAAAGATCGAGTAATGCAAAAAAACCTAATAGCCATTCAAATTTTTGGTAGACATGTAGTACCAGCTTTTGTTTAGGTTCTGACACTTGTTTTTAATCTTATCAATTATGTTCAATATCATCTTAAGTTTTTGGTGTGGGTGATAGAGCACTCAACGGAGAGAATTTGTATCTACTTACATCGTAGTTTAGTGATTATTAGGGAGCTTAGCATCATTTATCAAACTAAATCCAAATGACAAACGATTTTAACGTGCTTATGGATGGCTATTAGAATAACATGCAAGCATGACTCCATTTTCTTTTTGTCATGAAAGCCATGGTAACTTGTATCCCACATTGACAATAGAAGGAAAATAATTATCGTTTATATATCCATCTATCTACTCATTTATCATTTTAGGATCAATGTCATGCTCTCGTATATGATGTATGGACATGTTCATCCACAACATGGCCCTCGTCTACGACGATAACTTGATCTGAAGTCTTATGTTTTTTTTAATTATATACATTGGCCCCACTTATCTAGCCTATCTTTTCATAATTTCATTTCTAATGATGGTTGACCTGTATTTAGTAGTTTTTGATGGTTTTGTATCTTAAATCTATCCACTATCGTGTTTGGTTAAAAAAAACAGGGGGGGTTTTGACTAAAAAAGAAAACGTTGACTGTACAAAAAGACAGTTTAAAAATTCGTAGGTTGGGTGGTGTTCTTCAAACACGGGACTTCAACTGTTTATATAGACATATATATCCTTTATCTTCTTCCCCAAATCACACCTTCCACCCATGACCCATCTCTTTCACAACCCATCTCAATCAATTATTTATTCTTTGGATCTCGAAATATTGTAGTACAAGATTTGTTAAAAACCAAATATTGACAATATGGTCTTTTCTTTCTCTTTTGCACCTCCAAATATATTTTTTTTTTTTGCATTCAATATAGGTCAGTCGCTACAAATCTTGATGATTCACAAATTATTTAAATCATCAAAAATCAATTTCAATTGTGTCATCAGTAGGATAACCCATATGACAACTTCAATTGGCCATACCTTGATATTGGTTATAATGATTACAGAGGATCCATGTTTGGGTGTTGTACGTTAGTTTGTAGCAATAGAACATATCGTGTGGGATGGGTTGCTTGAATACAATTTATCAATGTGATTGGTAGTATTGTTTCTTGAAGATTATAAAGTTTTGTACCATGGGTTAATGATCCAGATTTATGGTTCACTGTTTGGTGATGAGAGGGCATAATGGTCTTTTGGTCTTGGTTGCACTACAGTCATATATCAAAAACTTGTTAACCAAACATGAACACGTATTTTAAACATCAGTATTTTAAAACTATCATATTCTTAAATATTACAGTGTTTTAAAAACAAGGTTTTAGAACTTACGAACCAAACACCCCCTAAGTGGCAACAATTTCACCCACCGCTTTCTTTGGGTGACTCACCAACCGACCCTGCAGTGATCGATGACATAATGGTACGAACAAATCAAATTCATTGGATTTGGTAGTTCTCCATGGACTTCTCATGGTGAGTTTTGTTCCGGTCTTGAGTTTCTAAAGCCGAGTACCAGACAAGACCTCTAACAAGACGACGTTTCGTATTTGCTCGCCAATATGAGCCATGGGGATCTTTTGATGGTATTTTTAGCAACATAAACTCATCATTCAGCAAAATATAAACAACTAAAAGCTTATATCAGATTACAAAATTCAAATGCACAATACAGATTCATCAATCAATTATCACTATGTTTCAGAAACAAAAATGCTTAACTCAAAAATTAATCAGCAATTTAAACTAAACAATCAGATCAGATTTCAGAATAAAGCTAGAACAACCACAAAATTAATAGATCAGTAATGAGCATCACATAAGTAAGTTCAGACCATTCATTTACTCATATCCTCTTCAATCACAGTTTTAGCATACTTAACATTATAAGAGTAACAGATAACCAATTCGGATAACATTAGCAATCTACAACTTAATTAATCACAAGACAATTAGCATAGGTCTAAATCCAAACCAGTTATAAAATTGCACTTAACAGTCTCAACTGCTTAACAGATTTATAAAAACTAGATTACTCAATTCAGCTAACTAATTTAACTAATGAAAAGACCCAACCAGATTATTCAGAACTTACAAAACCAAATTAAACCCTCACCCAACGATTCCTATTGAACAAGCAGATTTATAAAACAATAATCAATACCATAAAACTCTAATCCATCTAACATTTAATTCAATAAAACATCTTACAGTTTAATCAAAATAATGTTAACAACTTAAAAATAAAATGGATAAAACCTTTTTGTAGAAACCTTTGAGTAGAAGAAGTGCGCTGAGCATTCTTATTAAACCGGATAAATGCCATCATTCACCACCATTCGAACACCATCCTCGAACCAGTATTATATAAAAACTTTCCAGTGGGGAAAGTTTTTCCCCAATTTTTACTTAATATATCAAACTCAAACTATTATTTAGCTTAATCAAATATATTTAATATTATACCAAATAAGATCAATGACAGGAATAAAATGCAACAAACTTCAACAGTAATTAAATCGACAAATTCAATCTCGAAATATCTTTTTATTAATCTCAAAAACAGATTACAATACTTAAGAAACGAAAATTACAATTTTAATCCTAAACCTACTTTAGCATAATAACACTAAAATAAAAAAATGGGATGCATATTACAGAAATAATGGGGGTTTATATATGCCAACCCCCAAGGCTGCTGGTGGAGTTTGTTGAGAAAGCCCTTTGATCTTGACCCTTCAATTCTTCATTTTCTCTTTCATTCTTGATCTTGTGGCTGAAAATAGCACACTAGCACACGGATTGCCAACGTGGCAATCATGTGTGCTAGTTGTGCTTCTTTGACGCTGACTTGTCATCACTTTATTGGAGGATTGAGGGTGAGTGATGTGGTTAAACCAATCAGGTGCGAGAATGGAGCCACGTAACCCTGGTTATGGGCATCTTCTTCTTCCCGATAAACTTGGTAATTAATTAAGACGCGTGTGCTTCCACGCGCCTTAATTAATAAAGCGCCAATTTTGGTTGAGCTAACTAGGTTTAGGGTAAATATGGGTGACTGGTTTTTGGTGTGGGGAGAGAGATGAGGGTGAAGTGCATAGTTAATATCGAAAGTGTGTGTGTGGTGAATATTTATGTTTGACCAAGATAAGTTAAATATGACTTTCTACACGTCTATGGCTATTGATGGGCTTAGATTTCAAACATTTCATATCTTTGGAGAAAATATGGGCTTGTAGCCCATTAAAACTTCATCCGTCTTAAAGATTGTTGTCATTGGGCCTTTGATGGGCTTGTTTACCAAAAATACTCAATACTTGCTCCCTTATTGGGCTTTTGGGCCCATTAACCAAATGTGGGACCCACAAGCCTAAATAACTCCATTAAGATTGAATCCACTAAAAACGGACTTGTTTTTGGCTTTGTTGATCTTTTCTTCAAACTCGTGTTGATTTTGCCGGTTTTCGCGAACTTCGGTACCTACACACATTAAACAACAAACAAACGTATACAAGGCCATTTTTATACATTTTATGCATTTATTCATTGTTTATCGATATAAATGATATGAGTAAAATCACTCATATCAGTTTTTTTTTCTCCTTTCATTTTACGCATTGGGTCGTTTTCTATTTATAAAAATCACATTAATAGTCGACTACTTTCGACACAAGTTAAACTCATCATAATTTCAAGTTTCAACCAACAATAATAGTTTCAATCAATTAAAAACACTAATATAATAGCAACTTTAGCTACCATCAAATTATAAAAAAACTAAAAATCATAATAAAAACTCGTATATAGGAATCACAAACCTAATAAAGTTTAGGTGAAAAAAATCATGATCTATTACTTTAAAATGTTTTACAAATGTGTATATTTAAACAAAAAGAAAACAACTAAACATATTAGAAAAATCACAAGTAGAACTATCTAAAGATATAAAAGTATATTAATTTTTAAGACCTAAGTGGGGCGGGGAGGTTTTTCGGTTCGATTTTGTACATGCAATCAAAAACCGCCCCAAACATTCGGTTTTCAAAAATATGAAAACCATCCCTTCGGTTTTTGAAATGGGGCGGTTTTTTTGGTGCGGTTATTTTTGGTTTTTCAGTTTTATGCTCACCCCTATTGAGAGTCGTTTTAACATGTTATAATTATCAAAAATCTAAAGTTTTTAACTAATAATTGTTTTGAATTAAAACTCGTGTTTTTTTAGGTTTTTTGAAATTAGGGTTTTGTTCTTTAAAAATTAGGGTTTTTGACCGAAATTTTTATATATAAAAAAAGAATTATTTTGAAAAACTAAATTTCATGTGGGGTAATTTTAGATTAAACTGCATGATTAATTGTTATGTCATGTATGGTTACGATCCGTGGAGAATTAATTGTTAAGATTTGTAGGAGGATCCATGATAAACGTGCATGTTTTCATGGATCGTAAAATTATATGTTTATATGATTTTATATGTTACGTGATTATTTGATTCAATAAATCTTGAATTAAGGAAAACCTTTATATGAATATAAAAACCTAGATTTAATAATTATTAAATAAATCGTATGCATGTGACTATTTGATTTATTTATTGCACATATAAATCGTTATTATGTGTTTATAATTTAGTTTTTTTTACTTGTTTTATTAAAATTGTTTGAATTGTTGCAAACAAGGGTTTTTTTTTTTGAAAAGAAATAATATGGACTAATTAATATTAAAATAAAGATTTGTTAGAGATCTAAATTACATAAGATTACGTTGGTTCATGAATTTCAATAATAATCTAACGGCCTACTCCTTTTGACAAACAATAAAGTGGGTATAACGCACCGCTGGTCATGTACCCATTTAACGAAGGAGGTGTTAAGCCATTAGTCGCTTACCAAATTCTCAGCTCACATGTGCGTCAAATTGAAATTACCTAGGATTATTATATTTGCATTATACCTTTAGGTTGATTTATCGCAAATTCACATCCAAAACATAAAGAATAAGGGTATTGCTTTGTGCTTTAGCCAATTCTAGAAAAAGTATGTTGTGAATCGTTGTGCGTAAAATTATTTGATTGGTTTATCCAATACCTCAAACATAATTTATGTAGAAATTTAGTCTCGTGAAAAAGTTTACTAAATGTTTTATTAAACTTATGCTATGGAGTTGTATGCATGCTTCTCCATACATTGTTTTTTTACATCAAATTTATACCCTTAAAATTTAAGTCGAATACTCCTAATTGACGAACACTTGAAATTACTACGTCGTCAAATGAGATTTTTGGATGATGTTGTAATAGACAGAAAACTTTCACAGAATGAGAATTTGTATGATGGTTTTACGTTACTCAGATTAGACGACTTAATTAAGTTACTCAGTGAGATCTGGAAACTTATGATATTCAGAAGGGATGAAACATGTTTACAATGCAAAACGTTCTATTGGCAATGTAAATCCCTTAAATATCTAGAAATTGAAAATTGTTTGTCAATTGAATTGTTCGACAAGTCGCTACATTGAGTACATTTATTACTAGCAGATCAACTGATGTAATGGATCTATGTCAATATAGTTCTAGGATTCAAGGAAAATACTACAGTTTATATACCAGGGGTAATTTTATTTTCTTGAAAGTATTTTGTTATTGAAAATACTAATATTTGAACTTATTTATGTATAAATGGCTCAACCTGACAATAACACTATAAGTTCTACGTTCAAAGCGTTCTTTGATCGTCGTGAAGTTACTGGCCCAAACTTTAATTATTGGTACGGCTCACTAAGAATTGTATTGAGAGTAGCAGGTACTATTGATATTTTGACTACTCCTTATCCAGAGGATCTTGCTTAATGCTAGGAAAAATTGCTCCTCCACATCAACAGAAGTATGAGCTATTTTCATCTAAGAGGATGCTTGATGAGCTCAAGGCTATGTTCGAGAAGTCACAAGCTGTGGAGATCTACGACTTAGTAGACGCTTTGCATAGCTGCAAGCAAACTCCTAGAAAGTCTGTTAGTGCCCATTACATAGAGATGAGGGGTTATATGGAACATCTAATTGATTAGGACACCCCTATGATCATAATATGGCTATCAACTTGATTAATAGGCCCCTTAACAAGGACTTCAATGATTTTATTCCAAAATATAATATGCATTGCACGGGAAAGACAGTTAATGATTTGTTGCTTAGAGAAATGTTGGTGAATCATAATGCTTAATTTGCAAGTTAATTCAAATGGATGCAAGTATTCAGTAGTAATCTAAATAAGCTATAATCGAGAATGTTTATATTGTTATTGTTGTGAGTTAGTTTTGAACAAGTGATAAAGTAAAATGACCATGTGTGATGATGTTTTGATCTTCATAAGGTGTGTCTTACATAACTAGTCACGGGCTAATGTAAAAGTACATACTTTATTATATTTTTCGTAGAAAATTTTATTTTCTAATCTTGCATCCCACATTGGTTGAAAGAAGAACATGTTATGTAAACATATACTACTGTGCGTAACAACCGGAATGTGTTGAGAAGAGTATCATGTTTGGGATATACAATTGGCAGTGAGGTTCATGTCCGAAGTTAAAAGATTGAACCTCGTGTTCCATTGAGTATCCTAAATTTATACAATTTCTTGTCTTTTTCTAATCTTAAATATCTAATGTGTTATTTTGATCCCTTTAATGACCGAACCTTTAGACAAGGGAAACATCAATGTTTTTCGTAAAATATTTTGTAAAAAATACGTAAAATTTTTGAAAAAACCAAAGAAAATAGAGATCCACCCCTCCGCCGCTTTTAGGACTTTTCTGTCAAAGAGTGGATTGGTGTTGTATATTAGCGCATGTTCAAAACTTTTATTTTGTAAACCTAACAAATAGTGTTAAGTATTTTATGTATTTTTCTCAAATTTTACAGTTAAGGTTTAGTATTAAAAATAGTGTTAAAATTGTTTTAGATTCATTTAGTTTAAAAAATAGTTTTTAATATTAAAAATAATTTCTTTTATAAAAGTAAATTTATAGAAATAATCTTTAGTTTTTAGAATTTTTGGTTTTAAAAGTTTTCATAAATTTACATTTTCTTACTTAATTAGATTTAATTAGTTGTTATTTGTTTTAATTGGTTTTAATATTTTTAATTGCTTAAGTTGCTTTTAATTGTGTTTATAATTTTTAGATTGCCTTTATAATATAATACATATATGTTTTGCATTTTATAATACATAATACATTGCCTTTATTTGATTCATTTGCGTTTTAGTTTAAGAAAAATTTCAAAACCCCATATATTTGAGCATTTAAAACGACATTAACAAAAAAATCAACTTATATAAGATATGTGGTAAATGATCTATATGTTTTTAATGTGTTTTTATAAAGATTATTTACAGATGGTTATGTTTTTAAAGCAATGATATGGTTGAAATTTATTTATGTTTCAGTTAAATTAATACTATTAATTTGTGAGACAAAACTTACGTTTTTAGCTGTTAAATATTTTGTATGTTCTCAAGTATGATAGTAACTTTTGTAGTGTTTTATATTATTCGTTTCGATATTATTTGGAAAATGAATTTTTGGTGATAGAGATCACCATGGACGACCTTTGTATCTAATTATATTGTTGCTTAATAATTAACACAAGTAAATTACAGATATGTTCACGACCAGTTCACATAGTGACTTTGAGTATTAACATCCAACCTTGTCATGGACTGAAAACCAATCAAATACCTTCATTTTGTTATATTTTAACTTTAATATATTGCTCTCTCCACTCTTGTATATTATATTCATTTTCATCTTCCAATTCATGTACTACAACCGGTTGCTTCCAATCGTTGATAAACATAGTCTAAGTGACCGAGTAGTCGTGTTCGGGCTAGGTTGACTAATATATATCATAATTTACCAGATTATGGATATATCGTGTTTAGTGGCTGATAATATAAAAGCACACTTGATAAAGAACGAGTTATGCAAAAAAAAACCTAATAGCCATTCAAATATTTGGTAGACATGTACCAGCTTTTTTCCAAAGTTTATGTTCTGACGCTTGTTTTTAATCTTATCAATGATGTTCAATATCATCTTAAGTTTTTGGTGTGGGTGATAGAGCACTCAACGGAGAGAATTTGTACTTACATCGTAGTTTAGTGATTATTATGGAGCTTAGCTTCAATAATCAAACTAAATCCAAATGACAAACGATTTTAATGTGCTTATGGATGGCTATTAGAATAACATGCAAGCATGACTCCATTTTTCTTTTTGTCATGAAATCCATGGTAACTTGTATCCCACATAATAATTATCGTTTATGTATCCAACTATCTACTCATTTATCGTTTTAGGATTAGTGTCATGCTCTCGTATATGATGTATGGACATGTTTATCCACAACATGGCCCTCGTCTACGACGATAACTTGATCTGAAGTCTTAAGTTTTTTTTTTAATCATTTACATTGCCCCACCTATCTAGCCATCTTTTCAAATTTTATTTCTAATAATCAGGATTGATTCTGTCACACCATAAGTGGCAACAATTTCAGCCACCAGTTCTCGATGCTTTTTTTGGGTGACACACCAACCGACCCTGCAGTGATGGATGACAGAATGCTACGAACAAATCAAATTCATTGGATTCTGTAGTTCTTCATGGACTTCTCATGGCTGAGTTTTGTTCCAGCCTTGAGTTTCTAAAGCCGTGTACCAGACAAGACCTCTAACGAGACGACTTTTTGAATCTGCTCGCCAATATGAGCCATGGGGACCTTTTGATGGCATTTTTAGCTCGAGAATAGTTGTGTCCCAAATTCTTGGTAGCATGGTGTTTCACTGTTTCAAACGTTTGGAAACAAATATAATGAATCATGGACAATGAATATCTCTTTAGAAATCTACCAATCACTCGCCACCAAGAATCTAAGTACACCAAGCCGAACTATAAACATAGGTCCATATTGGTCTGCCATGGATGCCAAGGCTAATGAGGAAAACCGATGAATCTTTAAAAAATGAAAAATTACATGATTTTGATTATCTAACAAACACAATCATTTCATTCATAAGTAGCCATGGACACCGACCACAGTCTCTCCGTTTTTTTCTCATTCTGGAAGTGTATTTGAAAAAAAAACATATTCCGGCCTATCCGCGGTTCACCCTTTTTTTCATATCTTTATCATCGGTCTGGTCTAGTTTGAACTTACGAACAACCGACCACTATGCTTAGTTGGAAGGGCCGGCCCTGCACATGCGCAATAGCACAGGGCCTCCATTTTTTAGGGCCTCCAATTTTCATATCTTAATATGCATTAAACTCATTTTTGGATGTCACGATTTGACTAAGCCATGTTTTAAGGAGGAGTGCGTTTAAAAATGTTTTGATCTTAGTTAATTAAACTCACTCTTGGATGGTTTGATTTGAGCTTAGAAGTTTGTTTTTTAAGAAGTGTATGCAGGGTGGGGATGAGGCTCTTTCCAATGAAGATGACATTAGATGATAAAAAGTCTTATTTTTATCTCTAAAACTTTAAGTTTGACCCTTTGGCTTTATAATTTGACAAGTACAAAACATCGAAATAATTTGTCTGACATCATTTTTCTATGAAATACTAAACAACCCAAGTGTTTACAAAGAGTGAATTTTATATCTGATTTTTTTTTTTGAACGACGATTTTATTAAAACCAAACTAGCAAGATGCTAGAGAATTACAACGAGATAAGATTAGGATTTTTAATCCATTCGACCCAACTAAACTTAACATTACACCTAGATCGAATCCACCAAAAAGACATAGAAACAATTTCATCAAAGATACTCCCCTTTGAAAAACAATCCTGACCAAAAATCTTCATGTTTCGCCATTTCCATGTGAACCACCAGGTTATATAACAAATTCCTTCAAACACCTTCTTAGCTTTTGTTGAAAGAAGAATAGAACTTACCCACTCTAACCAATCCTCATACGAATCCATATCCTTGACATTGATATAGATTATCCTTGTTTGACTTTATAAAAATACTTTTCAGCTATACATTTATTGTAGAAAATACCATAGTTTATCTATGGGACTTTTTATATGTTCTTCAAAGGTTCTTTTAAAATTTAATAAATTTTATTTGTAAAAATAAAACGTATATCCAAATTTGATCAAAACAGCAATAAGTATTACATAAATTACTGTTAACTTAATTATAGAATCCAATGGCATAATTGTGGAACCGGATTTTTAGAGTACGTTGCTCAAGGGCCTCGATCTAGTACGGAACAGGGCCTCTCGAATCCACGAGACGGTCCTGTTAGTTGGATCGGACTAACACGACGAACCGAACTGGACTGACCCGAACCTGAGCCAAACATGTA
This sequence comes from Glebionis coronaria, assembly GCA_025667525.1. NCBI lineage: Eukaryota > Viridiplantae > Streptophyta > Magnoliopsida > Asterales > Asteraceae > Glebionis > Glebionis coronaria. The sequence continues at coordinate 125,593 of JANFOE010002117.1, read as the reverse complement.
AGTCCCGTTCTCCATTCGGAATTTTGAACCAGATCGTTAAAGATCCCGTATTTGGAAGAATGCATTGTCCTTTATCAATGGCGAATCCATTGATTAAAGTAAGAATAACATAGTCATGTGTGTTTAAAAAGACATAAGTGAAATGTTCTATTAGCTTTGATGGTAGTCGAGTTGGTGAAAAATATGTAACACCTCGCTGCCGTGGGTGTGAGGCAACCTTGGTTCGATCCATCCATCAACTCTTTTGCCTTGAAGTTTTTGTTATTTTTTTTTCTTACCTCTAATAGAAACTTCTCTGCGTATTGTATAGCGCTCCTCCTAAACTATATACTCCCATAATTAAAATCTTTTACACTCGTAGAAAAATTTATGTGCACTTGACGACTTGACTTAATGTTACATAGTAAATGATCTATAAGTACCTGATACCTGCAGCTCTATCTTTATGAATGGGTCATACTATTGCTACCCCCCTTTACCTTTTTCTATCATCAATACCCCTCTACTACCCGGTATACTGACAGGAAATGACAGATTTTTGTGTTTTTTTGTTCTGTAATTTTTCACATTTTATAATTTTGAACTGTAAAACCTTATAATTTATGTTCCGTATTTTTTTCAGCAGTTTTACTCATTTTATTGGCAGGAGAAGACAGCTTACGGCTCCGCATTTTTCGTGTGTTTACTGCTTTTGACTTATCAAAAATTATATTTTCCGTTCCTTTTTTTATTTCATATTTTTTTAATATATACAAAATTATAAAAATTATAAAAATTATAAAAATTAAAAAAAATTAAAAATTTAGGAGGGTATTACTTGTAGAAAAGAGGTGTATGGGTAACCAAACCCTTATGAATTGGATGTATTTGATGTCTTATCTCTTTATTATTTCAAGTTGCCTAAAATTGGATATCTTCGGGAAGGTATACGGCTCAATTACTATCCGTATAAGAGTTTGTGATCATTCACGAGTTGTGCCATTTACGGAATAATAAATTTAGGCTATACTACTTTCATAATAAGCACAAGTATAACAATGGATAAAAAAATTACTAGTACAAATTTACTAATAAATTTTGGATATACCACTTTCCATCAAAAATACAATCTCGGACCACAATATCCAAAATTGGCATATATGGCATAATGGCAAAACGGGCGGGCGGGTAACGGACGACGAGCAAAGAGTGTAGATACTATATACCAAAGAGGTCTCCATTTGAAACTCTTATGAGACAATGTTTGTTTTTGTTTTAACAATTTACAATTATTTTCTCATTAGCCAGAGTACTAAAAAATGACATATAGTACGTAAAACTGTCCATTTATGCATACGTGACTATTCTACAACATTAGCTGAGTTTCAAAAACACGCATTAGTACATAGTATCATTCTAGTTATGCAATTAGAATGTTTCGAGTATCTTAAAATCGATCTTTTGTACTATGCCTCAATCTTCGTATTAAATTGATCTTGTTCTCTTGGTCACCCTTAGTAGACTAAATATGTTTTCGTCACCGCAAGCACTCAGTTGATTGGTCAAGAGGGCTATTTGCATATTCATATGGGTTCAAACTCAAATCCTAACTAGTTAGGCCAATTAGGACAGGTGTCGCTCGCCTATAAGCCACGTCATTAGGGAGCGATGTGGTTGGCATCAAAAGATGCATAAGATGAAGTTGTTCCCACCATTCTACACAGTTTGGGAATAGTCAAAGTACTTGAGTGATTATATGAACATATCATCATTTAGCAATGGTTTCGATCAGACCTTGACTTGAATGACAAGTATGTAACTGCATCAGCTAGAAATGTTCTTCATAGGTTAGCTAACCTATATCATAATTTATATGATTCTCGGTACATGGAATAGTGGGAAAAAAATTCCCACATAGACAAACGAAGGAAAATGTTATTCTTTATATCCAACTATTTTGGCGTTTTTATCATATCCTCGAGACACAAATAGTGGGAAAAAATTGACATGAAGTCTTGTTTTTTGCAACTACAAAAGATATATTCACGAATAATTTCTTTTAATTATTGAAAATACTTGACAAAATATTTGTTTACAAAAAAGGTGTCAATTTTATTATATATCAAGTCTCAACTTTTTCGTTATAAATTTATAAGTCTTCTACGACGACCACTCGAAATTATGAAATTCATATGAGAACATTAGAACAACATTGATAAGCAAGAATTCCATTTGCTCACTCATCAAATTATACCCCATACAAAATGTCGACTTAGGTTTGAGTGACTATTAGTATTCTACTTAACACTACTAGAAAAACAGCATTTACCCACAGCAAGTTCCGTGGGAAATCCAGTGGTAAAGGGCCCTTACCCACGGATTTCCCACGGAATTGTTCCGTTTATAAAAACATCGTGGGTAAATATTTTCCCACGGAATTTCCCACAGAGCGTTGACCATTTTCCCACGGATTTCCCACGGTTATTATTACACATTTTTAACATAAATGATGTGAGATTTTTTCCCACGGATTTCCCACGAACTTTTTCCCACAGATTTCCCACATACATTTTCCCACAGATTTCCCACGGACATATTCCCACTGATTTCCCACGGTCATATTCCCACAGATTTCCCACAGGTTTTAACACCCATTTCCCCATATGTTTCCCACAGATTTCCCACAACTATTTCCCACGGATTTCCCACAATTTCTAGCAACCATATTTCATGTTTTTGCCACGGATTTCCCACAAATATTTTCCACGGGCATTATCCCACATATTTCCCACGAACATATTCCCACGGATATCCCACAATGTAATTCGACATTTTTCGAATTCCAAAATTTATATGAAAATCTGCCATTAATTTATTACCAAAATTTACAAATACAATATCCAGATACATAAATGTGTCACCCGTTGTAAATCTGTAATCCTAAAATGTTAAAAGGAATTAGCAACTAACTCGCACTTTCAAGGCTGCAAATTATTTCATCGGTTTCACTTGGCATTTCCTTATCAGTTTCTCCATTTTCTTCAGCGAGGTCATACTGTGTATTTTCATATGAGGTGTTAGGGTCAGAGTCAAACTGGGCCTCATGTGTTTCTCCTAATGGAGAAACACCTTGAGGATTGTGAAATTTTGGGTCACAATTCAAATTCGTTGTCTCAAGTTCTTCACCGCTCTCATCTGATTTCTCCTAAACAACTTCTTCAGATTTTCAGGTGTGGATGTGCAAATCATTGTCAGATCTACAACATGGCAGCTCTTCTTACTCAACTTGGAGAGGAACCCTTTCCTGTTTCAAGTAAGGATTTTATTGTTTAGTATAATATCCCATTAATAAAAAATGAAGTGTAAAAGCATTAAACATACTACTATAATGTTGCAGCAGGTCTAACTATATAAGTTTTACTACACATTTGACATCGTATGGTCTAGAAATTTTCAAAATTTTATTTTAATAATTACGGTATTAACCAAGGTATAACCTATACTACGGTCCATCGTTCTACTGCTACTATATTTCAATCAATGCAATTTACTTTTACAAATCTGCACAATACATTGAAATTTCCTTGACAATTTAGTTATTGCTATTAGCATCTACCAAGTTATCGAGAAATAGTAAGAACTAACTCCACCATGGCATGCCATGTGCACCTTGTGATGACACGGAGGAAAGGAAATGACTTACTCCAACTATCGTTATGGTTTATTAAAAACGGGTAATCATCGTAGTGTCTAAACACTATTAACTTTTCTTACTGTCCTCGTTAATCTCATTATTCTATTAAGTAAACTGTACATAAACAGATAGTAAATCAATTTAACGCCTGGTTTTAATTCATGCACATTGCTTTTACTCGTATCACTTACAGTTTCTAAGATCGTCTAAACACTTTATTGAATAACTTGAATTGACTATTAAAATCAGTAAACTACAAAACATATAAATGTGGTGTGTTCTAACGTTTTTTAGTATAATCGTTTTCTTCTCGGATCGTGTCAAATTGATTTTACGTTTTCTCGGTTAAGACTTTATTCGTTTTTGGTGAAGATAGAAAATTTGGTATCTATTTCTATTTAGCACAAAGTACGTAAAAATGTAAAAATATTATCTAATACGTATACGTACTATTCTAAAACAAAATGCAAATGCCACAATTAAATGCACAAATATAAGAAATGTAAAATGCAAATTTATTCTACAAATTAAACTATTATAATATCCTAATACTACTATTATACTATTACTAATATTAGCACAGAATTAAAATTACAATAACAAAAACAAAGTAGCAACTAACAGCCCTAATGAAAATAATAACGGCCCAATAGAGTGCACTAATAGTCTAACTATTTTTAACAAATGGACTTAAAATACAATAGCTCAACTATATCCTACTACCCATCAATTTTGTTACACGTCTTTACTTTCCTAAATGTCTAAACAAGGAACTAATTTGAAAAGCCAAAACAAGGTGCAGTAACTCTCGATATTGATAAAAAACGATAACTCATGTACTGCCAAACGCTAGTAGGAATGAAAATATGCGAATACAGTTGACAAAACTGAAAAGAATTAAGCATCTAAGGTGCTGAACTAAATGAACACATATATCATACAAACACTTACTCAAATGAGAACGAACATGTATCAAAATTACACTAAGATTTACTTCTAGCAGTTTATTCTAAAATATGCAGAAATTGAAAATGAGACAACCTTCATTCCAGGCCTCCACTGGTGCAAGCGAACTACTGAATAGAACCGAAACTGATATCGAAACTATGCTATGACCGAGTTGAACCGAGACTGATTTCTAGCTACACCGAACTAATCTCGAACCGAACGAAGAATCACTAGAACCAAATCTGGAACTTCTTCATTACACATCGAAGCATAATCTAATCACTTGTAAAATATAACCAAACAAAAACATCAATCTCGAATCTAAAAATCCCCTCCGTAACGTTCACCATCACCGAATCGATCATCAAACCGAAAACTATAGAACCGAATCCAAACCTATCATACTTCGAATCATAAACAACTTTCACTAACATTAATCGAACGTAAATCTTCAATAACAAAAACTGTATACCCGTATCTAACAACAAACAAAATGATCCAATCAATAGCTTTATTTAAACAGAAATCGAATACGAGGTTTTAGTAACAAAAGAAAACTGAGCAATCAGTAGCCACTTAAACAATAAACCTACATCATACTATCTTTCATTAATCGCATACAAGTAAAAAAAACTGAGACAAGTTTTCTTTATAAATCTAACTGATTGGAAAAGATTTAAAGGTCTAGTAGTGTAAAATACGAGATGATGGAATTCTTTTAATACAGTCTCATTGTACTGAGGTATAGGTGCTAGAGTTGTATCTTTGACGCGGATGTCTATTTTCCTAGTTTTCCAACTATGCTCTCATCTAAAATTAGTTGCGGATCTAACATTGGACATATGGGAGCATGGCAACCTTATATAAACACCAACACATAGCAAATAAAAATATATAATAAACCAAAATAATTAATAGTTGTTTATATTAAAGAATATTAAGCTACGTGTATTGTGTTATCAACTTAAATCTCCATCATTTAGTTGGGATTCTTGGATTTAGAATTAAAATAGATTCACATTATAAATAAAACAAAAATGATGAGTGATCTTTAACCATACTTACACACAAAAGGACCAATTTTTTGTCAAACATTCCATCGAGCACTTGGGCATCATGAACCTGTAAGAATAACAGTAGGAGTACTTTTACAAAAAAAAAAATAAACTCTTAATCTTTAGAAAAAAATATAATTGAGACATGTCACCACTCATGGATCCAATGTTCCAATATCATGTAGATTCGAGTTTACATGAACCCTATTTCCTGAAACGCAAACAAGAAATTAAACAATAAAGACCTCAAATTAATGATTCAATTGAATATACAATAAAGACCTCAAATTAAGTACCCAGTTTTAATAAACAAAATCAAATATTTTTTATAAAAACAACAACTTAAAAATAACCCAGTTTAAGAAGATGATGATACCTTGTAATGACCAGATCTGGATTCCAGTTCCGATATTACATAAATACCCCGAGTTGAAGATATAACACAATTAAATACTTGATTTGGGGGAAATAGAGTTGAAATCAGAGTGGGAACTATAAATCGAGATTACCAATAACAGGATTGTGATTTGTGATGACTAACAAAGGTTGGCAAGATGCTTTTTTTGTCACACCAGTAAAGAAAAAAAAAAGGAGGATATGAGATGAGTGAGTAATGGATAAGGTAGAATAGAAAACATAAAAAAATTGGGGCGTGTTTAAATTTTGGGAAAAAATAGGCGGATAATTCGATATTTTTTGAGAAAAGAAAGGCGGGTAAATGAAAAAAAAATTGGAAATTTTTATGTATTTACCCACGGTTTTCCCACGGATCCGTGAGAAATCTGTGGGAAATTTACCCACGGACATTTTTTGTGGGTAACTTGTGGACAAATTTCTCACGGATTTTTCACGGATTAATACATCTGTAGGTAATCTGTGGAAAACTACATACGGCTTTCCTACGGATATGATCGTTTACGCTTACTTTTTTTACATAGTTGTGCATTCATTCGTAAACATGTCCGGTTACCGACATAAAAAACATCATACGCCATAATAAACATCATAAATGAACAAAACACTTGCGAGATGTCAAACGGCCGAATTACGATATCGTTGTGCACAACATGTTCAATTGATTAGTCAATAAAATATCGTTGTAGGTGTTCAACGGAGTAGTCAATAGGGTATCGGTGTATGCGAGATGTTCAAAGGGTATCTTTGTATACGAGATGTTCAAAGGGTATCGTTGTATATGAGATGTTTAAATGTTATCGTTGTATACGAGATGTTCAAAGGAGTAGTCAATACGAGATGTTCAAGTGAGTATTCGATGGGGTATCATTGTACACGAGATGTACAAATGAGTAGTCGATAGGGTATCACTGTATATGATATGTTATAAGGAGTAGTTGATAGGGTACCGTTGTATACGAGATGTTCAAAGGAGTAGTCGATAGGGTATCATTGTATACGCGATGTTATAAGGAGTAGTCGATATGGTATTGTTGTATACGAGAAGTTCAAAGGGTATCGTTGCATACGAGATGTTCAAATGGTGTCGTTGTATACGAAATGTTCAAATGAGTAGTCAATAGGTTATCCTTGAACACGAGATGTTCAAATGAGTAGTTGATAGGGTATCGTTGTACACGAGGTGTTCAAAGGGTATCGTTGTATATGAGATGTTCAAATGGTATCGTTGTATAGGAGATGTTCAAAAGGTATCGTTATATACGAGATGTTCAATGGAGTAGTCGATACGAGATGTTCAAATGAGTAGTCGATAGGGTATAGTTTTACATGAGATGCTCAAAAGAGTAGTCGATAGGGTATCGTTGTACACGAGATGTTCAAATAAGTAGTCGATAGGGTATCGTTGTACACGAGATGTTCAGATGAGTAGTCGATAGGGTATCGTTGTACATGAGATGTTCAAATGAGTAGTCGATAGGGTATCGTTGTACACGAGATGTTCAAATGAGTAGTTGATAGGGTATCGTTGTACACGAGATGTTCAAATAAGTAGTCGATAGGGCATAGTTGTATACGAGATGTTCAAAGGAATGTTCGTTGTACACGAGATGTTCAAATAAGTAGTCGATAGGGTATCGTTGTATACGAGATGTTCAAATGAGTAGTTGATAGGGTATCGTTGTACACGAGATGGTCAAATACGTAGTCGATAGGGCATCGTTGTATACGAGATGATCAAAGGAATGTTCGTTGTATACGAGATGTTCAAAGGAGTAGCCGATAGGGTATCCCTGTATACGAGATGTTCAGAGGACTTGTCGGTACAAGATGTTCAAAGGTTATTGTTGTATACGAGTTGTTCAAAGGAATGTCTGTTGTATACGAGTTGTTCAAAGGAGTAGTTGATAGGGTATCGTTGTACACGAGATGTTTAAATAAGTAGTCGATAGGGCATCGTTGTATACGAGATGTTCAAAGGAATGCCCGTTGTATACGAGATGTTCAAAGGAGTAGTCGATAAGGTATCGTTGTACACGAGATGTTCAATAAGTAGTCGATAGGGCATCATTGTATACGAGATGCTCAAAGGAATGCCCGTTGTATACGGCATGTTCAAAGGAGTAGTCGATAGGGTATCCTTGTATACGAGATGTTCAGAGGAGTTGTCGTACAAGATGTTCAAAGGGTATTGTTGTATACGAGATGTTCAAAGGAGTAGTCGATACGAGATGTTCAAATAAGTAGTCGATAACTTATCGTTTTACACGAGATGTTCAAATAAGAAGTCGATAGGGTATCGTTGTACACGAGATGTTCAAATAAGTAGTCGATAGGGCATCGTTGTATACGAGATGTTCAAATGAGTAGTCGATAGGGCATCGTTGTATACGAGATGTTCAAATGAGTAGTCGATAGGGCATCGTTGTATACGAGATGTTCAAATGAGTAGTCGATAGGGTATCGTTGTATACGAGATATTCAAATGAGTAGCCGATAGGGTATCGTTGTATACGAGATGTTCAAATGAGTAGTCGATAGGGTATCGTTGTATACGAGATGTTCAAATGAGTAGCCGATAGGGCATCGTTGTATACGAGATGTTCAAATGAGTAGTCGATAGGGCATCGTTGTATACGAGATGTTCAAATGAGTAGTCGATAGGGTATCGTTGTATACGAGATGTTCAAATGAGTAGCCGATAGGGCATCGTTGTATACGAGATGTTCAAATGAGTAGTCGATAGGGTATCGTTGTATACGAGATGTTCAAATGAGTAGCCGATAGGGCATCGTTGTATACGAGATGTTCAAATGAGTAGCCGATAGGGCATCGTTGTATACGATAAGTTCCCGCCAAAACTTCCCCCCCAAAACTTCCCGCCAAAACTTCCCGCCAAAACTTCCCACCATAAGTTCCCGCCAAAACTTCCCACCAAAAGTTCCCCCCAAGATTTCCCCCCAAGATTTCTCCCCAAAAGCACCTTTTTTGTTACCATAAAAGCATCTTCATAACCAAGAACTAAACAGATCACACACACTTTTGCCATCTCAACGACCAATACACACATTGTAATTATGAAGATGGTGGCATATGAAGCTTTTACGTGTACTTGTGGAGCCGGAGATGTAGTTCTAAGAATCATATAGACACAATACCCGTGGTAAACTATACTATGCTTGTCCACTATCGAAGGTGATCAATCACATGTGTTTTTATTTGTGTAGTTTACAAATAATATGATTAGGTATGTTTAATGAATAAATTTTCCTTACTCTTTAATTAACAGCCTCGGGAAGGTACTTTTGGATGTGAATTTTTTCTATGGAAAGAGGATCGAGTTCGTCTACTACTTGGTTCTCCTGGAGCTTCAACGACTTCAACTTATTCACCAATACCTTCAATGACTCCAGTTTCCTCTCCAAGCTCTTCAACACCTCTAATCTATTCTTCGGGACCTTCGAGGTATGCAGAGTGTGCAAACTGCAAGCTCTTGACTACAAAGCTAAATATACTCGAGGCAACAATGGAAACACAAATGCATCCCGAGCACCACACAACGAATTCAAATGCACTACTACATGAGCTTTACAATAGCGTGGGAAACATTAGTTTTATTGAATAAACTTTTATCAACTTTCTCACGGATGTATAAATCACAAAATATTGGTAGTCCGTGGAAAATATGTGGGTAATATGTGGGAAATCCGTGGGAAAACCGTGGGAAATCTGTAATCCGTGGGTAAATTACCCACGGATTTCCCACGGATGGATAAATAATAAAATAATATGTTTTCCGTGGGAAATCTGTGGGAAAGTTCCGTGGGAAATCCGTGGGTAAATTACCCACGGATTTCCCACGGATGGATAAATAATAAAATAATATGTTGTCCGTGGGAAATCCGTGGGTAAATTACCCACGGATTTCCCACGGATGGATAAATAATAAAATAATATGTTATCCATGGGAAATCCGTGGGAAATCCGTGGGTAATTTACCCACGGATTTCCCACGGATGGATAAATAATAAAATAATATGTTGTCCGTGTGAAATCCGTGGGTAAATTACCCACGGATTTCCCACGGATGGATAAATAATAAAATAATATGTTATCCGTGGGAAATCCGTGGGTAATTTACCCACGGATTTCCCACCGATGGATAAATAATAAAATAATATGTTGTCCGTGGGAAATCCGTGGGTAAATTACCCACGGATTTCCCACGGATGGATAAATAATAAAATAATATGTTATCCGTGGGAAATACGTCGGTAAATTACCCACGGATTTCCCATGGATTAATAAATAATAAAATAATACGTTGTCCGTGGGAAATCCGTGGGTAAATTACCCACGGATTTCCCACGGATAGATAAATAATAATAATAATGTGTATACCGTGGGAAATCCGTGGGTAATTTGCCACCGCTTTCCCACGGATGTGTAAAATAACTAAAATAGTTTTGTAATCCGTGGAAAATCCGTGGGTAATTTGCAATCCGTGGGAAGTCCGTGGGTAATTTGTCATGACTTTCCCACGACTTTCCCACGGAAAACCTTGGTCAATGCATCTGTGGGAAATCCGTGGGTAATTTCCCACGGATTTCCCACGGAATTTTTTTTTGTCATTTCTGTTCCGTGAGAATACCGTGTCAAATTTCCCACGGTTTTTGTTCCGTGGGAAAAATTTCGTGGGTAAAACCAGTTTGTGTAGTAGTGTAAGTGATAATATGTATTGTTGGATATATGGTTTCTCTCGCATCTATATGTTTCGACGAAATAGATAGTATACCTTACTGATGTAATGAGAACCCTAGACGTCTTATAGGACGGAATCGAACAACTCGTATATAGCAACAACATGTATCATCACCATGATCATCTTGTGTCTTCTCATCTTTCTAAGATTCTGGAATTCCACAATAACATCACAATGTTACATCAAGTAGCATCAAACCCCGACTTGGTTCGAGTACACGAAACTCGCAATCAAAGGGAACACCAGCAAGCATCAAATCTCATCTCATCATTCGTTTTCTTCAAACCTGTTAAACACGTAACAAACAGAACCGCACAGGATGTGAAATCCCTGTCCTTTAAAGTACTTTCAGCACTCCATAAGTTGCTCGAGTCTCCACGCCTTAGCACCCAAGATTAATACAGTTCTACACGGGTAATCGTTAAGTAGCAACAACTTACGATTACAACACAATGGTGGCAGCAGAAAAGACAAGAATATAAGCAAACAAAACTATTTGCTTGTGACTGATTATGGCTGTTTTTTTGGTTATCATTCATACATTTCTTGCTTTCTGTTTTATAGCGAAGTACATGAAGACGTGATATAACCCATTCCCAAAATAAGTGGAGATAATGGGAGGTTACCATATAATCAGGTCAAACATTATCTCAAAAATACAAGTGTTATTTCAACTTGTACCACTAGCTTAGTTATAAATACAGTCAGTTGCAGCTCTACAAGATTGTACTCTGTGCTTCATAAGTGGCCAAACTTGCCAACATTAATTTAAGTCCCAACATGTATATAGCATCATCATTAGCAATGGTTTCAATCAGAGCTTGACAGCCAATGACAACTATATAACAAAGCAAGTAGCAAAGGTTCCTGGAAGGTAGGCTAACCTATACCCTAAAGTATCTGCTTCTGGGAACATTAGTTTTAGTGGTTTATAATCATAAATCACATTTTAAAGAAGCGAGTAATGCATAGAAATAACTAATAACCATTAAGTTTTATACGAACTTTATGTTCCGACCATATTTCATCCTTTTCGACTTTGTAGATTGTTTTAATCTTGTCAATGATGTTCAATATGATCTTAAGTTTTGTCGTGATTTCACAGTATTATAGTACTTGATTTGATATTGTGTGGAAGAATGAACATTGGCGAGGGTTCCAAGATTTGTATCTAATTACATTGTCGCTTAGTGATTATCATGGAGCTTAGCATCAAAATTCAAAGTATATCTGTAAGATAAACGATCTTTATTGTGAGTACGGAAAGTACTTACTATAAATAAATAGAAACATAAGTCGCGAGAAAAGGTAGGTACTTCATTTTCTTTGTCAAGAAATTAAGCCATGCTAACTCTCATCCCACATAGGTAAAAGAGGGAAAATGGTGATCGCTTATATATCCAAGTATTTACCTAACTACTGTTTTAGGATTAGTGACATGCTTTCATATTGGTTGCGCGAGCCATTTCTATGAAAACACATAGAAATGGTGATCCCTTCCTTTACGAAAATATGATACAGAGTCTTATTTTTTTATGCTAACTAGAAAAACAATTTTATTAACAATATGAAGTCTTAAATTTTTCAATATAACTTGGCAAATCTTCTATGGAAAGCACTCTGTAACAAAACGTGGATTAAGGTGTGAGTGACTATTCTATAACTGTGGCAAATTTCAAAGATTGCATACTATGAATGGGATTCTAGTTGTGTTATTAGAAGTTTACATAGAGGTTAGTTATAAAACTTAAATACCGGTTATAAAAACATAGATTCCGGCCAACTAAATTGAAATCAAAAATGAACTTGGAAACCCATTTCTGAACTTGAAACCCAAAAAGGTACGAACAAGATCACCGATTCACCCGAGGAAATCCAAAGATTTTTACTACATTTCCCTCTAATGCCAAGCAGCCTGAATATCACCATTGTCTAACCTTCCTCAGATTAAAGCAATACAAGATCCAAACATGTGTCATCAAAATTTAGGATAACATAGAATTAGCAACCAAACATACATTTTGTCAAGTGTAATCCCATCTTTCATCGCACCAAACTTGAAAAGAACAACACACGACGTTTCCCTTCAAGAGAAGGAAACTATACCTTAACTACGAAGGACTGACTAAGAAATACAAACCTCAATCTTCTTCTATAGAGCAATTCCGTGTTTTTAAACCATTCCTACAAAATAAAATGATTTCAAAACAAGGCGCATAGCCATGTGTAATCCTTCACCATACTTAATTTACAGAATTCAAAACTTTGAAACCACAAATTTCTCATCCAACAATGCTTGATTTGCAGACCATATAACTAGGTGTCAACAATTTCACCCAATATGGTAAACATTTTGATGATTTGTTTGACATGTACCTTTTCATAACAAATTTTATGTTCCGCCCGTCGTTTCAGCTCTCGGCAGTTTCTCACTAGTTTTTTATGCTAGATTTTGTAGTTTTTGACAGTTTTATATTACTCTATTCGAGATAGTTTGTAAGTATGAATTTGGTATTCATCTATTTAAGAAAGCCATGCTAAATCGTATCCCACATAGACAAAAGAAGGAAAATCTTATCATCTAAATAGGCTATTTACTGTTTTGTTATGTTATGATAAGTGTCATGGCTTTCATATTGGTGGTGTGGTTCGGTTCTAAGCAACCCATATAAAGTCTTGACTCTTTTTGTTCTCTTGGGTACCCTTAAGAAGTCACACTATTTAAGTGAGTATACGAATATAACAACGGTTTTGATCGGGTTGGCTATTGTATCCCTTAATTTAAGTGAGTACCTTGACAACGAATGACATGCAACTCGATGTCTAACTGAGCAAGTAGTAATGTACGTCCCTGCTAGGTTGGCTATTGTATCCCTTAATTTTTCCGATTCTCGGTTCATCGGGTTTAATCGTTATAATATAAAAGCACATTTGATAGGAACGAGTACCGTGTAAAAAAAATAACCATTGAATTTTTGTTCGAAATGTACCTTTTTCTTGACAAAGTGATCTCAAGTTCTAAATTTACTCTATTCGATATTTTTCGAAATGTACCTTTTCCTTGACAAAGTTTTTTAGTGAGAGAAGCTATGAATTTCTTTATTCTTGTCATAAAAGCCATGCTAACTCTCATCCAACATAGACACAAGCAGGAAAATGGTTATCCTATATGTATTTAGTTGTCTACTTCTTTCTTGTTTTACGATTAGTATCGTGCTCTCGTATAGGTTGTGTTGGGTGGTTCGAGACGAACAACCTTAAAGCAACCGTGCGACCATTTGTTATGGAGTCCTTCATTTTTTTTCTCTTTTTTGATGTTCTAGCGCATAGCAACATGGGTTATAACAATCACCGCACAAGAGGGACAGCTAATCCCAAATAAAATTATGTAAGACTTCGTACAGATGAGTAGATTACTAGATTTGGTACTGTTTCGAAGAATGAATTCACGTGTGCATGATAGAAAGCTCCATGGACGATCTTCGTATCTAACTACAGCGTTGCTTAATGATTATCATGGAGCTTATGAATGATCAAAGTGAGTTTAGAAGATAAACATTCTTATAACATTGCTTCATTGTTTTATAGCAAATGGCATGATAACTCATCATTTCTTTCCATGCGAGAATTTGATATGAGGTCTTAATCTTTTTTAGGTTAACTACACAAATTTTTTTACTACTACCCGTAGTAGTTTTTCTTAATCTTTGAAACAACGGGACAAAACATTTACCTACAAACAAAAAGGTGTAAAATTATTTTTATACAACGTCTTAAGTTTTTCATTATAACTTTATAAATCTTCTTCGACAAGCACTCGAAATAATGAAATTCATATGAGAACGTCATTGATAAAAGCGAATTCAAATCGCCCTCTCACGAAATTATACCAATAACAAAAATCAGATTTATGTTTAAGTGATTATTCTATATCATTGCGAGTTTCGAGTATCTCGACTTCTATTATATTATACAAATCCTTGAGGAATGAATCAAATCCTTTGCTAATTTACATTCAATCAAAGTAAGTTTAGCAGACAAACGATCTTTTTTGTGAATCCGAATAATACCTCATTGTCATGTAAAACATAATAACTATCATCCCACATAATTAAAATAACAGAAATGCGTATCGCTTACATACCACACTATCTAGTAGCTCATTGTTTTCAGCTAAGTGTCATGCTTTCACTTACCAAAACTGATACGGACTTAGTGGTTAAGGGATCATACCCAACGTTACTGTAAGCATTGCATAAACCATTTTCAAACATGCCATCGGTGAATATATTAGACGCTATTCGAAATTGCCTCGTTGGGAAATAAGATTTTTGTTCGATGGTATGTTTTTGTCATGATATCCATCCGAATCCCATCCCACATAGACAAAACAAGAAAAACAGTTGTTGTTTATATACTCAACGGCTTACTTGATTATTGTTTTACGATTAGTGTCATGCTTTCATATTGGTTGGAGGGTCTAGTTCTGTGAGTACTAGCAGTTTCAACGGGTGTGAAAATATGATATGAAATCTTATATTTTTTTATGTTAACTATAAAAATATCCTTGTATTAACCATTATCTTTATATTTCCCTCTTACGAGTTAATTGTATAAATCGTTCCTATGATTTGTTGGGTTTAACAAATTTCGTCTCTTCGAAGAAAATTTAACGAATCTTCTCTGTGTGGTTTTGACTCGTAACAGGTTTTGTCCCTTGACTATTAGTTCCTCCAGGGACTAAACCTGATATGGAACTAGTGTCAAGGGACCAAAACTGATACGGACTTAGTGGTTAAGGGATCAAACCCAAGGTTACTGTAAGCATTGCATAAACCATTTTCAAACATGCCATGGGTGAATATCTTAGACGCTATTCGAAATTGCCTCGTTGGCATCATATCTGTTTTTGAACCATGTAAGATTATCCACCAAATTTTCACTAAGTAAGGAACTATACATTGTTCAGCAATATTATCAAATCAGTACCAAACTTATATCTATTTTTGTTTTTATCAAAATCACCCTGGCCAATGTGTATTTTATAAAACTTATATATCTCCATAAAAGCATCCTTCATCTTAGTGCTTTAATATACTGGTACTTGTACTGATAAAATGTTCTCTAATATGTTGCATTATATTCTTATTTAAGAATGTCTATATTTTTTCTTGTTAACAAGTTATGTTCCGAAGGTTTTATTAATAAATGAATCAATCAAGTTGAACAATAGAGTATCTCTTGTTCTTCTTCCTATTTTCTTAAGTAGAAACCACACACTTGAAGTGGTTTCATATCTTGATTCAACCCTAAACGAGTGACTAGCTCTACTAAAGCGTGTAGTAGTTTAATCATCTAAATAAGCATATAATGCAACATATGATGATTTCTTGTCATGTATGAAATCATTTTTCGTTTCTAGAACTTCCGGCGACCCTCTAGTTATCGTCGTTAGACGACTCTTCAAGGTATAAGGCTAGATTAGTCATATTCTTATAACTATACGTAAATTTAGCATCGAATAACCTTTCCGTGATAAATAACGAAAGCATGTATTTAGCAAATAATATTATAATTGTGGTTATTTTACATTGTACGTACGAGGACTTTAGAGCAAAAGTATGGGATGAGAATGTATAATTAATTAGCCGAGTCCAAAAAATAAATCATAACCCGACCCAAACTCTTGCATAATCCCCAAATATTATTCGCACAATGAGACCACTTCAAAATATGTAGTCCCCAAATATTAGAGTTTAAACGGATAGACCACAAATTTTAAATTTTAAAGTATTTGATTGATATTGTGTGGAAGATTGAACTTTGGTGAGGGTTTCACAGAGGATTTATGTCAAATTACATAATCGCTTGCTGATTATCATAGTACTTTGCATCAATAATCAAAGTATATCTAGAAGATAAGTTATCTTTATTGTTCATGCGAATGGTAGTTATTAGAATAAAACAGAAACATGACTCGCGAGAAAGGGTAGGTACTTCATTTTCTTTTTGTCCCATAGGTAAAAGAAGGAAAATGGTGATCACTTATATATTCAGTTATTTACGTGACACTTTGTAACGAGTGCGCTACCAATAGGATAACATGATATGAGATCTTAATTTTAATCTTCTATCTTACTTACAAATATAATTTTACAGTTTTTCTTTTTCCTAGTTTTAAAAAATACTGTACAAAAAGCACACTAGTCTATATATTATGGAATTCATATGAGAAGAACATTCATAAACGGTAATGGCATTCGCTCTCTCATCAAATCAAACCCGATAATGAAACATGGATTAAGGTGTGAGTGACTATTCTACAACAGTGGCAAATTTATAAGATTGCATATTGCGAGTTACATGTTAGTTGTGTTTACTATAATTTTACAAAGAGGTTGGTCCCAATGGTAAACTAAGATTA
Source organism: Glebionis coronaria (assembly GCA_025667525.1). Lineage (NCBI taxonomy): Eukaryota > Viridiplantae > Streptophyta > Magnoliopsida > Asterales > Asteraceae > Glebionis > Glebionis coronaria. Next base: position 108,317 of record JANFOE010002117.1, on the reverse strand, counting down.
TCAACCATATGTGCATCTTCTTCCACTCTTGTAATGACCCTTATGTACTACATGAAATATGGCAATGTCTAAATAATAACTTGATTAACAACATATATTCGACCCTCAAAATCGAGTTTTGCACAATCTCGACACACATTGATCCCAATGTTACTTTAAGCAATGCATAAACCATTTCAAACATGTCATCAGTGAATAGACCCTAGTCGAAATTTCTTTTGGGTCACTTGCATCATATTCCACCATTTTTTCAGTAACCAAAACAACCACTCTAAATAATGAAATTCAGATGAGAACTTTGATAAACAAGAATTCCATTCGCTCTCTCATCAATTTATACCCCATAACAAAACGTCGATTTAGGTTTGAGACTTTGAGTGACTACTCTACAACATAAAAAAACGAGATTTCCATTTGCACATTGTAAGTTACATTCTAGTTGTGTCGTTATTAGGATTTGACAAAGTAAGTTTCGAGTATCTTAACTTCTATCCTATTATACAAATCCTTGAGGTATGATCCAAATTAGATTTCTAATTTCAGTGCTTTAGAGTTATTTCAATTGTTGGCGTTGTTGTAGAAGACAAGGGATTGTCAGATATACATTTAAGCAAACCACTCTCGCCATCAATACGAGAATTTGATATGAGCTACACTCCCGTTAGGCAATTTCACTTAAACATGAGTACACAAATGTGGGAATATTCAACCATTTTTTGATGACAGAAAAGACTTAATCGGATTTACGAGACACCGTACATGGAAAGAACATCAGATAAATAACATTTAAACAATTTTAGAAGCATGGATATCCTAAGAAGCCCATTTACCATCTGATGTTGATTGCCCCTAAAAAACAAGCTTCGCATTCCTGAACTTTATAACATTAACAAGGTATTGTAGAAACTCAGACCAGGAACAACTAATTCCAGACTCATCCCTCTGCGCCGCATACATTTAATTCCATTAAATTTTGCGATCAGCGTGGCTGCAAGTGTGCCAAAAGAGAAAATATAAAAAAACCAAGTGAAAACTACAATATAAATGTTTTACGGTACATCTGTTTTAACATGTTTGTATCAGATGGCAATTATGTTTTTAAGTATATAGTAATGCATGAAATATTGACATACAAAGTTTTCTGGTCAAGCTTGCAGAGTCGTGGCCATAGATACTGCTGAATCGTTTCCAAATATGGATACCTGTGTAGATTATAAAGTGTTGGTGTCAGTGATTTTACATAAGTGCTATGAAGGGGTTAAGTTCTTACAGCTCTAGAAGATGCAACTGAAGAGACTTCAGAAGCGGTTTCAGGGGCACTCATCCAAGTCTTACTGCTATGCGTACCACATTTGTGTCGACATAGTTGAAGGTATTCGTGCCAGAATTTTTTAAATATAACGATAATACCTTGGTAAAAATAATGAGGCTATCTGTTTATGTGTAATGCTTACACGGAAAGCAAGATGGTGAAGCGATAGAAGTCAGATACACTGTATGCTTTTCAAGCCCAGACCTCTAATGCTTAGCAGATACTCCCTAAATCAGAAAACATTAGTGCTATTCAGACCAGTTAATAGGGTCTGCGTTATAACAAGTTTTGCTCATTGGAATTAAGTGGCACAATCAAGCAGTACTTCTACTGTTCAAGTTCTTATGGGCTTACTTGGCTTTGTCAGGTGGAACATCGCGTAACCATTCAAGATCGATGCTTCCATGGTCTCTTACTAGCCGGTCAAGCATGTCCTGTATCAATGTAAGTAACATCAAAATCAGTATCTCCCCAGTCAAGAATCATTGTCTAGCCAAGTGTGCTTATTTTGACATGGCGTGTGGATAGAGGGTACTAAGTGGGTGGGTCCTGCGGATGGCGAAACAATTATTTTTAGTGCATGACAAGATGGTTTGGTTAGGATTGAGAAATACACATTTATTTAAAACAGTACTCTACTTTTAAGCTATTTTAAGAGGTTGTAACGGCTACACTACTCTTAGGGTCAGTATTTGACCCACTTAGCTGAAATATAACCCGAATCGACCCATTTCTGAGCTGAAAATATCACCTTCCACTTATAATAATATCAAAATGCTTTTGTTCAATAATATTTTGATACCTTAATTCTCCCTGCCAGGTTATTGTGCATACCCCTTTCCTTGATGGCATCTGCAACCTCATGGACGTCTTCATTCATTACGGCCTCATAGTCTAGTGAATCCATAGTGTCTGCCATTTTCTATAATTAACAAATTCAAAACCCAACACCCCCTCACTAGATTGACACTAATTCAGACACGAACATCACTGTTCTCTCAGCAGTAGTGGAAACAATATCAACATTATACTTATTAAAAAATATAGTGGCAGCAACAACTAGCTAATATAGAACCTTTCTAACAGTTTATAATTAACACTTCTAAATCTCCATTTTCTTCATTTATTCATGAGTAACACAGAATCAAAAATCACATGTGCGATATTCCTAGTAACTGAGAGACCTTCCTTAAACTCGTTCATGAACCAAAAATTCAGTTGAACTGCTCTTACACAGCAATCCCAAACGCCCTGTTATAAGCTAATGCTGTGGTAAAGAGTTATGAAGGGCTGAGATACTGGTTTGTTGTGTATGGGTGATGGATAAAGTTACAAAATTGTTTACTAGGACGTTCACTATTAAGTCACCGGGCAGGTGGGCATGACATATGGAAAGGTAATAGGATTTAGGAAAAATGGTGAAGCTATAATGAGCGCATACGATTATGATTTGGATTGTGATGATGATAATGATGATGGTGAATTGTTATCAAGTAAATATTAATAGTAGTCGACAAGAAATGGTTTAGGTGGAATACATAAACACATGCAGTAAGGAAAAGGATACTAACTTGATAATAAAGGTATGTTGTGTAGAACAGAATAAGGAGAGGCATTATGGCCCACAAAGATATCGTGCTCACAATTCCAATAAGCACAAAAGTCGAAAGTAATTGCCAAATTTGAGTCATGACATTATTGACAAGACTAGCAGCATTACGATCAATATCACCAAGATCATTTGAAAACCTATTCATCATCCGCCCAAGTGGATTCCTTTGAAAAAACATTCTGGGAGCTCTAAGAACAGAATGTAGCATTGTATCATGATGTGTTTTAGCTCCATGGATGCTCAATGAAATCAACCAAAAGGAGTTGAAAAACATCACAAATACCTACATGCATCAGGTGGTGGCGTAAGCATGCATGTTAGCTGGTTGCAGTTATAATGTCATGAACATAATATCGCTGGTTGTAGTTATAATGTCATGAAAATAATATCGGTAGTTGGTGGGTAGCACGTCTAACCAGTACCACAACCCACACAACCCACCCATTTTACTACCTCTACATAATACGATTAGAAATTATGAATAAAACGTACCTGTCCAACGGACAAGACATCATAGATCAGTATGAAGAAAGCAGGTCCATGAGTTGTTGTACTAGTTTGTCCTGTCCAGTAACTTAACCAAGTGCTACTCATAATTCGAAGGACTTCGGTTGAAATATAGCATATAAATAAGATCAGGACAACCCATAGACCTCCTAAAGCATCAGCATACCTGTAACGAGCACCCTCGTTTTCCCTCTCAACTCTTCTTTGATGCATTTTTCAAAAACCAGAAGATGTAAGGTTCTACAGGTCAGAAAATAGTAAGGTTTATCATGAAAGACTAAAAATGAATTGATTATTGTGACACTCATCACAGAAAAATGAAGTGATACGCTCAACACTTGTCTCATGACTAATTTTAGCTGACCCATTTTTACATGTTTAGAAGCTGATATATGTTTACCTCTCTACCAACATGAGTATCTAGAGCACTCAATGGGTCGTCAAATATGTACACGTCCGAGTTGGAGTACACTGCTCTAGCCATTGAGACTCTTTGCTTTTGGCCACCACTAATATTCACCCCTCTTTCTCGAATTTCAGTGAGATCACGACCCTAAGAAGCAGCGAAGAAGAAAAGAACGAAAAATTAAGCCCAACCCATTCAAGAAAGATCTATGTAGAATATATTGCTCATAGATATTAGATGTTTTATAGTTTTCGGACACTCAACTGGCAGAATATCACGGTCGTGATCCAATGAAGTCACATCTACGGTTTTCCAATATCTTGAAGCTTCAAAATTTGATCCAAATAATATGTTTTCACGTACCTGCACACATAGATTTTGATCAAGAAGTATACTTAGATAGCACATTCGTTATATAATTAAAGAGTCAAATATGAGGGACAGCTTAAAGACACAGACAAGAGAACAACAGGCAACAACTTACTGTAGCATTGAATAACCAAGAAATTTAAGGGACATATGCAGCGGTTACTCTGATGACAGCGCTGGAATTTTCCAAAGGAGGAAGCTCACCAAGCATTGCGGAAATATGAGATGTTTTTCCTTCTCCTGTTCCACCTACAATAGCGGCTAACACTACAAATATTTAGGCAAATAGCCACGGACCAAATTTGTGGGTAAAAGCCATATTTTCGTGGGTAATCGAGTAATACCCACAAATTTCCCATGATACACGACATATGGGTAAAACCTTCGAGGCTGATTGTTTGCCCACGATATTTTCGTATCGTGGGTAAGTTTACTCACGTCATTTTATGTGGGTATTTGACTTGCATTCATGGGTAAATAGTTTGTGGGTTTTTCTAAGTCACCACAAAACACCCATAGACTTGCATTCATTTTTTTTTCTCTTTTTTGATGTTCTAGCTAGCATTAAGAATTAAGCATATATAGCAACATGGGTTATAACAATCACCGCACAAGAGAGACAGCTAATCCCAAATAAAATTATGTAAGACTTCGTACAGATGAGTAGATTACTGGATTTGGAAGAATGAATTCACGTGTGCATGACAGAAAGCTCCATGGAGGATCTTCGTATCTAACTACAGCGTTGCTTAATGATTATCATGGAGCTTATAAATGATCAAAGTGAGTTTAGAAGATAAACAATCTTATAACATTGTTTCATTCTTTTATAGCAAATGGCATGATAGCTCATCATTTCTTTCCATGCGAGAATTTGATATGAAGTCTTAATCTTTTTTAGGTTAACTACACAAATTTTTTTACTACTACCAGTAGTAGTTTTTCTTAATCTTTGAAAAAACGGGACAAAACATTTACCTACAAACAAAAAGGTGTAAAATTATTTTTATACAACGTCTTAAGTTTTTCATTATAAACTTATAAAGCTTCTTCGACAAGCACTCGAAATAATGAAATTCATATGAGAACGTCATTGATAAACGGGAATTCCAATCGCCCTCTCACGAAATTATACCAATAACAAAAATCAGATTTATGTTTAAGTGATTATTCTATATCATTGCGAGTTTCGAGTATCTCGACTTTTATTATATTATACAAATCCTTGAGGAATGAATCAAATCCTGTGCTAATTTACATCCAATGAAAGTAAGTTTAGCAGACAGACGATCTTTATTGTAAATCCGAATAATACCTCATTGTCATGTAAAACTTAATAACAATCATCCTACATAATTAAAATAACAGAAATGCTTATCGCTTACATACCACACTATCTACTAGCTCATTGTTTTCAGCTAAGTGTCATGCTTTCACTTAGAGGTCTTGTGGTTCTTCATGTTGAAGGGACCAAAACTGATACGGACTTAGTGGTTAAGGGATCAAACACAACGTTACTGTAAGCATTGCATAAACCATTTTCAAACATGCCATCGGTGAATATATTAGACGCTATTTGAAATTGCCTCGTTGGGAAATAAGATTTTTGTTCGATGGTATGTTTTTGTCATGAAATCCATCCGAATCCCATCCCACATAGACAAAACAAGAAAAACAGTTGTTGTTTATATACTCAATGCTTACTTGCTTATTGTTTTACGATTAGTGTCATGCTTTCATATTGGTTGGAGGGTCTAGTTCTGTGAGTACTAGCAGTTTCAACCGATGTGACAATATGATATGAAATCTTATATTTTTTTTATGTTAACTACAAAAATATCTTTGTATTAATCATTATCTTTATATTTCCCTCTTGGAGTTAATTGCATAAATCGTTCCTATGATTTGTTGGGTTTAACAAATTTTGTCTCTTCGAAGAAAATTCAACGAATCTCCTCTGTGTGGTTTTGACTCGTAACATGTATTGTCCCTTGACTATTAGTTCCGCCAGGGACTTAACTCGATATGGAACTAGTGTGAAGGGACCAAAACTGATACGGACTGAGTTGTTAAGGGATCAAACCCAACGTTACTGTAAGCATTGCATAAACCATTTTCAAACATGCCATCGGTGAATATCTTAGACGCTATTCGAAATTGCCTCGTTGGCATCATATCTGTTTTTGAACCATGTAAGATTCTTCACCAAATTTTCACTAAGTAAGGAACTATACATTGCTCAGCAATATTATCAAATCAGTACCAAACTTATATCTATTTTTGTTTTTATCAAATTACCCTCGCCAATGTGTATTTTATAAAACTTATATATCTCCATCAAAGCATCCTTCATCTTAGTGCTTTAATATACTGTTACTCGTACTGATAAAATGTTCTCTAATATGTTGCAGTATATTCTTATTTAAGAATGTCTATATTTTTTCTTGTTAACAAGTTATGTTCCGAAGGTTTTATTAATAAATGAATCAATCAAGTTGAACAATAGAGTATCTCTTGTTCTTCTCCCTATTTTCTTAAGTAGAAACCACACACTTGAAGTGGTGTCATATCCTGATTCAACCCTAAACGAGTGACTAGCTCTACTAAAGCGTGTAGTAGTTTAATCATCTAAATAAGCATATAATGCAACATATGATGATTTCTTGTCATGTATGAAATCATTTTTCGTTCTCTTCCGAGTCCTAGATCTTTCGGTGATACGCTTGTTAAACGACCCTCTAGTTATCGTCGTTAGACGACTCTTCAAGGTATAAGGCTAGATTAGTCATATTCTTATAACTATACGTAAATTTAGCATCGAATAACCTTTCCGTGATAAATAACGAAAGCATGTATTTAGCAAATAATATTATAATTGTGGTTATTTTGCATTGTACGTACGAGGACTTTAGAGCAAAAGTATGGGATGAGATTGTATAATTAATTAGCCGAATTCAAAAAAATAAATCATAACCCGACCCAAGCTCTTGCATAATCCCCAAATATTATTCGCACAATGAGACCACTTCAAAATATGTAGTCCCCAAATTTTAGTGTTTAAACAGATAGACCAAAAATTTTAAATTGTAAAGTATTTTATTGATATTGTGTGGAAGATTGGACTTTGGTGAGGGTTTCACGGAGGATTTATGTCAAATTACATAATTGCTTGCTGATTATCATGGTACTTTGTATCAATAATAAAAGTATATCTTGAAGATAAGCTATCTTTATTGTTCATGGCTTCATGTGGATGGTAGTTATTAGAATAAAAAAGAAACATGACTCGCGAGAAAGGGTAGGTATTTTATTTTCTTTGTCAAGAAAACCATGCCAACTCGTATCCCCCATCGTCAAAACAAGGAATATCGTTATCATCTAAATACCCAACTATTTACAATTTTTTTGTTTTAGGATCATTGTCATGCTCTCATATTGGTTGCGTGGGTCGGTTCTAAGCAAACCGCCCCGTACCACCTGTATGCGAATTTGATATAAAATCTTAATTTTTTTTTGTATTCTGTGTACTCTTAAGTAGTCACAGACCTTGACAACGAATGACATGCAACTCTCTAACTGAGCAAGTAGAAATGGTCTGCAACGCTGGCTATTGTATCCCTTAATTTATATGATTCTCGGTACATCTGGTTTAATGGTTTATAAGCTAGGAGCACATTCAATACAAACGAGTAACACGTAAAAAAACTAATAGCCACTCAATTTTTGTTTGAAATGTTCCTTCTTGTTGAAAAAGTTTTGTAGTGATCTCAAGTTCTGAATTTACACTATTCCATATTTTTTGGAAGACTAAATTCACATGTTGACTAAATGACAAATGATCTTTAATATGTGCATTTCTTTGTTCAAAGTCATACTAATTCTCATCTCACATAGACAAAAAGAAGGAAAATGATTAGCCTAATTAATTTCAGCTGTCTACATATTTCTTGGTTTGAAATGAGCACACCTCCAGCGACGACGCGAAGATTTGGTACGAAGTCTTACTTTTTTAGTTTTTTTATATGTTAACTATAAAAATAATTTTACTAATAATTTCTTATAATTTTAGAAAAGCTGGAAAAAACATTTCCTACAAAAAAAGGTGTCAAATTTTTTCTATATGAAGTCTTAACATTTATGTTATGACTTTATAAATCCCCTTACACAATTACTCTTAATTATGAAATCATACGTAAACAACATTAAAAAAAATAGTATTTGGCGGAATTATCTTAACTCCGTGTACCTTCTTGGTACCAAGCCCCCCACCCAACAAGGAAGGTATATCCCGATAAATTACCTTGGTAACACTGGCTGACCAAACCGGGGCCGGATTCGAACCCCCGCCCTTTCGCTTGACTTGGCCAACTGCGTGCTTTTGCGGTAGTTGGTGGCCAACTGCTTTAAGGCAGTTGGTAGGGGTGAGCATGGTTCGGTTTGGTTCGGTTTTTGTATAAAACCGAAACCGAACCAACAAATTTCGGTTTCTGATTTTTAGGAACCATTCGGTTTCGGTTTTGTGTCGGTTTGGTTTTTCGGTTTTCGATTTACTTTCGGTTTTTTCGGTTCCTATATGATTTATCGAGCTTCGCTTTTACAAGTCGATTTTTAATATATCATAAACCGAGACGTTAAAAGCTTTGAATAAACAGTAACAACAAGAAACACAACATTAACAATAAGGAAAAAATATCATAAAAAATTCTAAAAAAATCATTTATATGTATAAATCAACACAATAACAACGATAAAAACCTCATCAAAAAAATAATCGAGAAGAAAACTTATTATTTAGTCATGTTCAATAAGCATATGAAACAATGATTAGTTATTAAACATGATAGAATTAATCTAGCGTAGCATATTTATCGTCAATTAGCTTCGACGTGAACTTATATATATATTCTCATGTTTATAAAGATCGGTTCGGTTTATATCAGTTTTCTTTAATGCTAAAACCAAACCGAACCAAAAGCTTCGGTTTTTGCAAAATGCAAAAACCGAACCATCGGTTTTTCAATCGGTTTCGGTTTTTTAGGTTTCGGTTCTTCAGTTTTTTTCGATTTAGGTTCGGGTTTTCGGTATCTTGCACACCCCCAGCAGTTGGTTTATGTAAACAACATTGATAACCGACATGGATGGTACTTATTAAAAAACACAAGCATGACTTAAGAGAAAAGATAGATACTTCATAATATTTGTCGTAAGCGTAATGCTAACTCTTGTCCCACATTGACAATGAAAAGAAAGATAATAGCATTTATAGATCCAATTGTATACTTTTTTAATATTTTAGGATAAATGTCATACTTTCACGTTGGTTGTCTTGTGTGGTTGTGATAACCACCTTGGTCAAGCAAACATGAAAATGTAATATAAAATCTTAATTTTTTTAAACGTCAAAACATCGTTACAAATATTTTGTATTAATTTTGAAAGATATCAGGAGAAAACATTTTTCTGCAAATGAGGTGTCAATTTATTATACATGAAGTATAAGTTTACAAATTTTTCTAAACAAGCGCACTCCAAAATATGAAATTCAAATAAGAACACAATAATTTTTTTCTTTTAAAATTTTGCAAACAGGGAATTCCATTCGTTTTCTCGTTAGTCTGAGTACTACTAATAAATGACCAACGGTAAAAACGTCGGTTTATGTTTGCGTGACTATTCTACATCATTAGCCAGTTTCAAAATTACACATCAACGTGAGTTACATACTAGTTATTTTATACTTAAACAAAATTTGAAAGGGTGGATAAGTATTGTGGTATTTTTTTTGTTCGGATCTGATAATAGAACACATAGAAAGGTACGTTTCTATTAATTACCTTATAATCTTGTGGCAACCTAGTTCCGGCAAGGTGAGATAATATATATACATGTTTCCAGCCTTGCTAGGGATGACAATCATTATCTTGATGTAGGTTGGGTCAGTATGCAAATAGATAGTTCCCCCAAAGGTTTCAGATTAGCAGAAAAATGATTACCCTATATATTTTCAGCTGTCTACATACTTCTTGTTTTAAGATTAGTGTCATAACATTTCTCTTATAAGTTTAAAAATCCTCTTCGACAAGTACTCTTAATTATAAAATTCATATATAAACAACTTAACATTGATAAACGGGAATTCCATTCACTCTCGTCAAATTATACTCCATAACAAAACGTCGATTTTTGTTTGAGTGACTATTCTATAACAATGGCAAGTTTCAACACTGCATATTGTAAGTTACATTCTCTCGTCTTCCAAACCGGTGTTCTCAAAACTTACGATCCTAGGCATGCAATGAATGCATAGAACATGCTACTTATAGGTGGAAAGATTTGAACCCGAAATTCGTGCTTCAAGTTACCGGGACGGTGATTTGTTATATGGAGCCGAGGTATGGCCTGTTGTTTGTGTTGCAAAGGCATACATGGACTTATTTGAATGGGATAATGATTGTTGAATCGAAAATGATGGTTTCCCCCATCAACCCTATGACGCGTGGACAGTTCACGGTGTTAGTGCACATTGTTGGTTCATATGGCTTGCTCCACTTCAAGCAACTGCAGCAATGGTAGGCGATACCGCAACTGCCGAAAGGTATAATCGTAAATTTATGAAAGCAAAAACCACATTTGAAGAAAAATTATGGAACATGTCTTACTTCAACTATGATAGTGGGACAATGGATGGGCACTTTCGGTCACTTATATATAGTTCATGATTCTCCTTTGATTGCAAGTGTTTGGGCGGTTGTGTATTCAGTTGCACATGCTGACATCATTCATGTTGTTGTCATTTGTGCTTTTGTTAACTAACCAATAAGAACGACGTGTTTTTTAACATAACAATATGGGCTCATCCTTAGATTGGGCAGATTATCGTTGATCTGCTATATCTGTTGGTAGTCATGTACTCATGTACTAGCTTAGTGACTTATTCATTCGTGGACAAACTTATAATCGGTTAAAAGAAAGTGAGACTCACATCAGCTTTGAAGAGTACAACTCAAAGTTTATGCCGTTACGTTGTCACACAACTGAGATTTAATCAATTAATTTCGAATTCTGTAAATTTGTTTATATATTTGGAATAGAGCATGAACACGAATAAACAATATATTAAGCCTTATAAAAAAGTTTGATCTTTGTTCTATTGGGTACCCTTAGTAAACTTTACAGAAATGTATAACCTTTTTCTTATCACTACAAGAAAATAGCCTTTTAGCGTCGTATTTTAGCGATATATTCATCCAAGTCGCAAATAGCGACATGCTAGCGACATCCTTTTCGTCAATGTTGCAAAATATGTCGCAAATCATGTCGCAACATTTGTGATCGCAAATTGTATCACAGATTATGTCGCTATTTTCGCGATACTTAAAGAACATATTGCAATCGAAGTCGCTAATTTTGCGACACTTAAAGAACATATAGCAAACGAAGTCGCCATTTCGCGACATTTAATAACATATCGCAAACGAAGTCGCCAATTTTGCGACACTTAAAGAGCATATCGTAAACGAAGTCGCCAATTTCGTGATATTTAGTAACACATCGCAAACGAAGTCGCCAATTTTGCGACATTTATAAATACTTCGCAAACGGAGTCGCTAATATTGCGACATCCAAATACTGTGGCTAACTAAGTAGCTAAATTGCGACTTCAGATTAAGAAATCGCTAATTGTGTCGCCCACTTGAAAGTTGTTATTTATGTAAAAAAACAAGGTGTATAACTTTTTAATTACGTCATAAGCTATATAAATAAACGAGTCTTTAACCCGAACATAAACTAAAAATCATAATTATATAAAACCAAAAATCAAATCGAATATGGTCGTTTTGGTTTACTTAGGTCCTGTTTGATTCGATTTATCAGTTCGATTAGATTTTTTGGTTAATTTCGATTGACCTTATTTTAAATAATATTTCATGAAAAAACAATTATTTTATAGTTTATATTTTATTAATTATTCTATAGTTTTGTTATAGCGATTATTGTATTAGAAAAACCATTATATTGATTTCATTTCAAAAGACAAATACCAAAACACCATCTCTCACCATCTTCTTTTTTAGGTTGTCTCAAATTAATTATCCACATACAAAAATAGATATGAATTTTTTATTAAATTTATCATATCATCCTCATTTAAGGGTAATATTACAAATTTTAGAGAATTTGTAAATTAATTGGTAAAAAGTAAAATTGTCATTTTATAAAAAAAATAAGAGAGAAAAAGTTATAAAATAATATATGTATTAAACTACCTGTTTTTTTATGCACTACAATTATACAATTATGAGGCAAAGAGAGTATCTTTTTATTTCCTTCTTATATTGGGCCCTTTCTGTAAATTTTACCAACATTATTTTTAGTAAAAATAAACAATTGTTTCAATTTTAAATCATAATGTTTTATAGAGTAAATTGTAAAATACATTCACGTGGCTTGCATTTTTTTTTACATAATACATCCTTGTCATAAACTATTGACTATAATTGAGAATGTTTTTATTGTTATCGTTGTGTGTTAAAAGGGGAAAATGTAAACCAAGTAAATTGTCTGTGATGATGATTTTATCTTCTTGAGGTGCCTTACGTAACCAGGGATAGAACTAGGGGATTTTCGTGAGTGTCGAGAACTCTATAGTTTTTTTCGAATATTTTTTTTTAAATGTGTTAAATACACCTGGTCATTGGAAACGTGTTTCTAGTATTATATGTTAAAAATTTTGTACACCCAACGATATTTAGTCCTAGTTTCGTCATTGTACATAACTAGTCACGGACTGAGAAAGTATATGTAATATGAATTATAAGAAGGGAAATTTTTTTAAATATCTCAAAAGTACAATGAGTTTGTGATAAATGACACACAAATATATATTTTTTCAAATATCCCAAGGAGATGTGGGAGACCTAAGAAATTCGGAAGACTATCCCAAAAAGAGCAAAAAAGTACATGTCGACCTGAGTGACTTCAGTTGCTCAGGTTTTCCAAGTCGCATTAGGACATTTGAGGAAAAACCATTTTTATGAGGTAATGTCGAATCTCATCCCACATTGACAATTATAGGAGTATGTATGAGTGCAGTATAAAGCGTATAAAGCTAACGCAATTAGTATGTTTCAATTTTCAATCAACTTATATTGTGGGTGATGTTTAGATATTGAGTATAAGTTTTGATGTCCGAATTGATACTTAACTTTTGTAGTCATTTTATAATTATGTACTATTTGATTTGATATTTTTTTGGAAGAATGAACTTTAGTTTTTGGTGATAAATTAACTCATCGAGGATTTATATATAATTACATGGTTGCTTAGTGGTTATCATGAAGCTTAGCATCAGTAATCTAAGTAATCGAAGAAAAACGAGCCTTAATGTGCTTATGAATGGTACTTATTTTAAAACACAAGCATGACTGAAGAGAAAAGGTAGATACTTCATAATTTATATCACGAAGGTAATGCTAACTCTCATCCCACAATGACGAAGAAAAGAAGGATATTTGCATTTATATATCCAACTTAATACTTTTTTAATGTTTTAATATAAATGTCATGCTTTCATGTTGGTTATCTTGTGTGGTTGTGATAATCACCTTGGTCAAACAACATGAAAATTTGATATAAAATCCTTATTTTTTAAACTTCAGAATATCGTTACTAATATTTTGTATTAATTTTAAAAGATATTGAGGTGTCAGTTTATTATACATGAAGTATAACTTCATAAATTTTTTTCAACAAGCGAACTCCAAATTATGAAATTCAAATGAGAACAATTTTTTTTACTTTTAAAATTTTACTAATTTGAAATTCCATTAGCTTTCACGTTATTCGAAGTACTACTAAAAAATGACCACCAGTAAAACCGTCGGTTTATGTATGCGTGACTCTTTTACAACATTAGCGAGTGTTGAGAATCTAACATCAATGTGATTTACATACTAGTTTTTTTATACTTAAACAAAATTTGTACGTAAATGTATGATACTTAAACCAAATTTGAGAGGTAGATAAGTATTGTGATAAATTTTTGGGTTCGTGTATGATAATAAAACAAATACGAACGTACGTTGCTAATGCTATATATGTCATTCACCAAATAATTTGCAACCTAAAAGTTTCGGCAAGGTTGAGCTAATATATACATGTTTCCAGCCATGCTAGAGATGACAGCCATGCTCCAAAAGTTTGAGAAAATATTTGTGTGCAAAAGAGGTGTCAATTTATTATACATGAAGTATAACTTTATAATTTTTTCTCAACAAGCGCACCCACACATTATGAAATTCAAATGAGAATTTTTTTTTCTTTTAAAATTTTACAAACACGGAATTCAATCTGCTTTCTCGTTAGTCGTAGTACTAAAAAATGACCACCAGTGAAAAATCATAGTCTTGATGGCCGAAACTTCGTTTTGAAATCTGAGCAGAACCAACATTTCTAGAATTAAAAGTAACCGAGCAAATGGAATTCATTTTCCCCATTTGAACAAGCACATAATTAATTCCTCTAAATTAACACTCTCAAACGATCTTGAAACTTAACTTATGATCATCATTTCTATGCATCTTCTGCTCTTCTTGAACTCTTTCCGTAGATCAAACTCAACATTCAACGCCGTGGGCTGTACTGTTCCAATACAACAGAAAAGTCAATTTTTTTGCTTATGAAAAAAATGGAAATTGAAACGTCAAAAATGGACCAATTTGACCACGATGATGACTGTTTAATAAAAAATGATGGTTTCCCCCATCAAACATATGACGCGTGGACAGGTCACGGTGTTAGTGCGTAGCGTGGTTGCTCTTGGTTTGCTGCATTTCAGGCTAATGTAGCAATGGCTTCAAATTAGGCGATACTGCAACGTCGAGGGGTATAGTCGTAAATTCATCAAATTAAAAACCGCATTCAAAGCCAAGCTATAAAACAGGTCTTATTTCAACTATGATAGTGGGAAAATGGATAGGCACTTTCGGTCACTTGTATACATGAGATTGCTTGCAATTTTGGGTATGTAGTGTGCGTTATCTCCTACAAAGGTAGTTTTGAATCCACCTCCGATTAACATATTGGATAGAGTTCATGATTATCCTTTGATTTCAAACGGAGAATAGGTCATAAACCCAAGTGCTTGAGCGCTTCTGTGTTCAATTGCACATGCCGACTGTTGGAACGAATTACTGATTTGTAATAATAATAAATTTATATAATGATTCAAGTAATTGTACAATTGAAATCTGTTTTACGAAGGTCCTATATATACTAATTGAAAGGGTGTAAACCAACCATCACGATGGTTCGGTGGTGACAGTTGGTGGTGGCTGTTAAATCTAACCATCACAACCTTTCCTTCTAACCATCATTATCCTTGAATTAAATTACATAAAACTATACTATATACATAATATACTAAAGTTTATTTATTTGACAATTATTCCTTACCGACATCATTCGTGTTGTTGTCATGTGTGTTTTAGTGAACTAACTGATAAAAACGTGTTTTTTCGTGTGATCAATATGGGATCGTCCTAATAATGGAAATATTATCGTTGCAGTCATGTACCAATGTACTAGCCTAATCTAACTCATTCTTGGACAAACTGGTGTTTGTTTTTTTGAAAATGTCTTAACTACCTCTTAATGAGCTACACCTCTTAATCGGTCAGACGTTTTGGCCGTTCAGACCGTTTGTTTTTTTTCTTTCGTTCAGATGCGGTCAGACGTAAAAACATCTTAATGGTTTAGACTTGAAAGATGTAACTTAATGCCTCTTATTGACATTAATAAAAAGAAAAAAGGTTTCCTTCTCCATTTTACTCCGTATATTACGAACCCTTTTATGAATGTGTGCTACGTTTGATGCCTACCTTCCATAATCGTTGGATGTGGTGTTCTATTTTTTACAATCTTTCGTTACTATTTTAAGATATCAATTTTAATACACATTCCATAAAAGAGTGCTACATTTTATTATGTCATAACTATTCTGTATAGCTACTCATTATGCTTATGTTGCTAGCTGCTCACTTGGAAACATATGATCTTTTTACGTTATGAAAAAACTCAAGTTCAAATAAAGTGATATATAGTTACGTGTAATAGTTTGAACAGAGTGAATTTATTTTCAATGTTTTTGAATGTTTTAGATTATGACATTTTATTTTTCCATTACTAGACTATGTTAAATTTGCGACCGAAACTGTTTTGCATTTATAACATTCAGACGTTTTTTAAAGAAGAAACAAACAGTCTTGTTAGATTCAGATTCACACATTTACGCCTCAGATTCAGATTCAGATGTGCGGTTCAGATTCAGACTCGGACCCTCTTAATAAACAAACACCACCTTATAATCGGTTAAAAGAAAGTGAGACTTGCATCAGCTTTAAAGAGTGCAACTCAAAGTTTACACCGTTGTCACATAACTGAGACTAATCAATTGATTTTGGATTCTGTAACTTTTTTTATGCATATGGTTTAGAGCTTTTACACAAATAAACAATCTATTAAGCCTCATATAAAAAATTTGATCTTTATTCTCTTGGGTACCGTTAGTAAACTTTACAGAAATGAATAACTTTTTTCTTATGCGATGTCGTCACAAATGTTGGGGTTATTACGTTTTTCTTAACAAAACTTATCTTCAGCCATTGTTTTTATTGTGCTATTACAAGTTTGTCATTTATATGTCTCGTCGTTGTTGTTCAAAGTGATACTCAACTTTTGGTAGTCATATCTCACACTTTTGTATGTTTGGAAGAATGAATATTAGTGTGGGTGATAGATTACTCAATGAAGGACTTGTATGAATTACATCGTCGCTTGATGATTATCATGGAGCTTAGCACCAATAAACAGCCTAACTCCAGAAGATCAACGAGCCTTAATGTGCTTACGGATGGTACTTATTACATAATAGAACACAAGCATGTACTCTTATCCCATATGGACAAAAGAAGAAAAATAGTTATGATTTATATATCCAACTATATACTCTTTTATTTTTGGGAATAATGCCATGATTTCATGTTGAATGTGTAAGCTTGGTCAGGAACCAAAGCTTTTTGTATAAAGTCTTAACTTTTTTGTTATAACTTTTTTTGTATAACCAAAGCTTCCAGGATTAACTTGAAAATATGGTATAAGGTCTTGAATTTTTTTAAACTCCAAAATATGTTTTACTAATATTTTCGATTAGTTTTATACAATATTGGACAAACGAGGCGTCAATTTTTTTGTATAAAGTCTTAACTTTTTTGTTATAACTTTTATAAATCCTGGAGAAGCACTCTAAATTTTGAAAGTTTTATGAGAAAATGTTTGTTTTTGTTAATTACAAAAGGAACCATCTTTCTCACGACAATCTCTGCTTCAACCAGGCACCATAGTTAGACAATTTCTCTCATTAGTCACTACAGATTATTGGCCGTATCCAAGACCATGAGCATCTCACCGGTTATATTAGAGTTATATGTTAAGAAATGCCTCAACAAGGCACCATAGCATGATTGTAGTGTCACGGCTACAACTCTAGCTGATATAGGGTGCCATATCTTCAATACAACAGTAAAAATGCCCTTTTCCATAAACGCCAATTCTTCTATTTTTTGCCAATCGAATAAGTGTTTCACACACTTGTTGTGATGGCATTGTTATGCTTTCCGTCCTCTACTATCTGTTACATAAGCAACAATCAAACAAATTACATTGTTATAAAAGTTCATATTTGTTACTTAAATCATATAATAGCTTGGAAAATGCGTTTTCAAAATAGATATGGTATATTGATCAACGTTATTCCCTGTCGAGTCAGAAGTTACTTCGCCTTATCTCTATATAATCTGTTTCTACCTAGGTACAGCTTCTTCCAAGGTTCTAGCTGCCGAGAAAACCAAAGGAAGAATATGCTTCATCACCCCAATCGTTTCCTTGTTAAAACTTTGATGGTAATCCATTAATCGCTTCTCACACGAAGGGGTCACTGAACTCAGTATTGATCAAAACATGCCTGTAGTAAGCAATGGTAAAGTAAAACCATGAAAGTTGCAACTTTTTAACGGTTTTACCATTGAACTTATTTTCCTTCTTATGTCCCTCCATCTTTCCCACCTCAGCAAGCACTAAAAAGACTATGAAACTTGATTTAGAGCACAAGGAGTCATCACTCTAAGCGAGTCTAATTTGGGGTGCCACGTCAGTGAAACTCACTCACTCACATGAAAAAAACAGGGGAGTCATCACTCCAAGTGATTTCCAGTTTTTCAGAATTTTACAAAACACCCCAAAACAAACTTAAATATTTCATTAAATATAACCAACATTACAATACTTTTAAAATAAAACGAACATAATAAAAAAGACATACGAAAATTAAAAAAACATACGAAAATTAAAAAATCATACGACCCGCCGTTTAGTTTTCTTCATCTCCTTGGTCAATTTGATTCCAGATATGATCCATAAGGTTTTGTTGAAGACTTTGATGGGTTTGTCGGTCATGTAGTTCTTTGTTTTTCGGCGGTAAACTTCACACCGATTAACACATGTTCGAAAACTAGCCGTTTGGGGGGGGGGGGGGGGGGGGGGGGGGGCTGAAATGAAATTTTTTCAAAAAATAACCGTTTGGGGGGGGGGGTGAAATGAAAATTTTTTATTTTTAAAAACTTTACCACGCGACGTGGGTATACCCACGTAGGGTTCCCGCGCCGCGGGTTTCGTCGACCAACAGAGTCATCGCGCGACCCACGCCGTGGGTTTGGACCCCACGGCGCAACCACTCCGTGCTCTCTTAAGTCTTAGGAAGCGTTTGGTTGGGAGGGGTTAACACTAAAAATCTAGATTTGACTTTAAAACTAATGTTTGGTGTAAGTTAAGTTGGCCTGGTCCCACAAAGAAACCAAAAATACGGGGCTTTTCAAAAGTTAACTCACAGATGGGATTAGGAAAAAAATATTGTTCGTTGTGTAATAAGAGGACGTGGAGAACCTATGGCCACGTGATTTTAGTAACAATTTCAAGATCTTTTTATTATTTGTTTTTATGGTATATTATTTATGTGGGCCATCTTTTGAAAGCTAACCAAATTATCTAGTATATATGGTAAAGTAAATCTAGTGAAATAACCAAACGGGCCTTTAATTTCTAAAATAATAACCTATTACAAGTATCATAGGGACTATACAACAACCCTATTATGCTGGAGGAGGTATGAATCAATGGTAATATGAATTCGAAAACATTAGTCTGCAATACTTTTAACCGTACCTTGGTAAGCATGACAATAGCTATGTAACCGCGTAAGTATCACCCAGAACATTCCTAGCTTTCATGTTTTTTAGGGTAAGTTAACTGATTAGATTAACAGAATAACTGACAGAAAAAATCCCATCCCAAATAGACAGCTATCGTTTATATATTCAACGGTTTACTTGCTTATTGTTTTAGGATTAGAGTCATGCTTTCATGTTCGTTTTAGGGTTCTGTTCTGTTCTGTGAGAACAGACTCCTTCAAAGTAGATGAGAGAATATCATATGAAGTCTTAATTTTTTTATTTTAACTGCATTACATTCGTTAAGGAAACTTATCAAACGACCATCAACTATACATAATGAAAGTTTATGGACTTAAAATTAATAGTCGTGAGATAGGATCGAACTCGGGATCACGGGATTGCACACATAACGTAAAGAGTTAATTTATTTATTAAATATATATATATATATATATTTATTAAATCAAACCAAAGCTTAACTAACGATCGTTGATAAATAAAAGTTAAGTTATAACGACCGTTAAGGAATTAAATAGAAGCTAAAAGAAGGAAAACGGAAAAGTTCCGGAAGCCCTACATTGGGCTTATGGGGCGTCGGCCTAAGGAAGAAAAAAGGAAGGGGGAAAAGATTTTCTTTCCTAATTGGTGTTTTACTTGGAGAACAAGTTTTGTCTGGCCTATATAAACACCTAAAAGCCTTCATAATTTTTCACCCATCTTTCTCTTCTCTTTGTTTTGATCGCCGGCCATAGCTACCCATATTAGGGTTTCGTTTGGTTTTCGATCTTGTCTATTTTTATCTAGTCCTAGCCCCTCTCTAGGGTTGTTGGGTAGATACTCCATAAGCGTTGAAGCTCGGTTTGTTCGTGCTAGACTCACGGTTAATTCGTTGTATTACGTGTGTACAAGAGCGTGATATAATCTTCCTTTAGATTATATTCTTGGTGGTGTTCGTGATAAACCCTAGTTGCCGTTCGTTCCGTCGTCTTGTGGATCTTGCTAGGATAAAGGTATGTAACCCTAATCTTGATTAATATAATTGTGTTAAATCAATGATCTTGTTAATCGCTTCCGCTATGCGTTCTTTTATCCATATTAGGGTTTTGAATAATTGTTATGAACTATATAAACCATCAGTGGCATCGAGAGCCGTTTTAACATGATTATAATTATCAAGATCTAAAGTTTTTTAACTAATATTGATTTGTGTTAAAAATTACATGTTGTTTTTTAGGTTTTATGAAAAATTAGGGTTTTGTTTTTTATTATTATTAAAATCGACTTATGTCGAATTTTTTATAAAAAAAAAAAATTTTTTTTTGTAAACCCTAAAATTACATGGTAATTGACTTTAGATGTTTTGCATGAATTAATTGTTATGTCATGTGTGGTTACGATCCGTAGTTTTTTAATTGTTAAGAGAATGTGGGAGATCCGTAATGAACGTGCATGTTTTTTACGGATCATATAATTTTGATTGCTATTTGCTTTATTTGATTCAAAGTTTTAAAATTAGGGAAGACTTTTTATGTTTATAAAAACCCTAGATTTGATGTTCTTTGAATAAATTGGTTTGCATGTGGCTATTTGATTTAGTTTTTTTTTGTACTACTTGTTTTCATACGTTTTTTTTAATTGTATGTTGTAAACAAGGGTAATTTTTTCCAAGAAAAATAATATGGACTAAATCTTATCAAAATTAATGAATTGTTTTGAGATGTAAAATTCATATGATTTGCGTTGATTAGAATTGCAATAGCAACTTAACGGCCTACTCAATTTTGGAAAACTATAAAGTTGGTATAACGCACCGCTGGTCTTGTACCCGGTTAAGGAAGGAGGTGCTATGCTTTTACGCTGACCAAATTCCCGGCTCGCCTGTGCGTCAAAATTGGAATTACCTACGGTTGTTATTGGTACAATTCTTTAAGGTTGATTTAACTACATTAATTCACATCCGAAACTCAATGAATAAAGTTATTGCTTTGTGCTATAACTAATGTTCTAGAAAAAGTACGGTGTGAATTTAGTTGTGTGTAAAATCTTTAATTGGTTTAACCAATACCTCAACTTGCAAGTATATGATGAACTTTTAGTCTCACCAAAAAGTTTACTAAACGTTTTATTAAACTTATGTTATGGAGATGTATGCATGCTTCTCCGTACATGATTGACGAACACTTGAAGTTACAATTGTCGTCATATAAGATATCGGACGATGTTGTAATGGAGAGAAAACTTCATGACTGAATAAGATTGCACATGAAGGTTTTACGTTCTTTAGATTAGTCGACTTAATTAAGTTACTCAGTGAGAACTGGAAACTTAAGGCATAAAGTAGGGATAAAACATGTTTACAATGCAAATGATTTTGGCAATGTAAATCCCTAAAATATCTAGAAATTGCAATTTGATTTAGGCAATTATTGTTCGACAAGTTACTATGTTGAATACATTTGTCACTAGCAGATCAACTGATGTGATGAATCTATGTCAATATGGGTTCTAGTTATTTCAAGGAAAATACTATGGTTTTATTACCGGGGTAATTTTATTTTCTTGAATTGTATTATCGAAAATACTAATGTTTGAACTTATTTCTGTAGAAATGGCTCAACCCGAAAGTAATCTGACAATAAGCTCGGCGTTCAAAGCTTTCTTTGAACGGCCTGAACTTACTGGCCCGAATTTCAATGATTGGTACCGCTCACTAAGAATTGTTCTGAGAGCAGCGGGTACTATCAATATCTTGGAAACTCCTTTTCCGGAGGATCTTGCTGAAGGAGCATCTGATGCGGAAAGGCTTCAACACGCCGCTAACGTTAAGAAGCACCATGAGGTGGCTGCTGTGATGTTAGGGAGAATGGCTCCAGCACTTCAAAGGAAGTATGAGCTATTTCCACCTCAGGCAATGCTTGAGGAACTTAAGGCAGTGTATGAAACGCCACAGGCTGTAGAGATCTATGATCTAGTTGATGCTCTACATAGCTGCAAGCAAGCTCCTGGAAAGTCCGTAAGTGCACATTACTTGGAGATGAGAGGTTATATGGAACAGCTCATCGCACTAGGACAACCCTTCGATCATAATATGGCTATTAACTTGATCAATAGGTCCCTTAATAAGGACTTCGGTGATTTTGTTCGTAACTATAATATGCATTGCACGGGGAAGACAGTGAATGATTTGCATGCAATGCTCATTGACTTCGAAAAGGGTTTGAAAGATAAGGCATCCACTGCTACGCCTCAAGTACTTTATGTACAAAAGGGTAGAGTGTCTAAACCTAAACCGCAAGGGAATAAGAAGCAGAAAGGCAAAGGCAAGGCTGATAAGAGCAAGCAAGTTGCGACTACATCTAAGCCGAAGCAGAACTTTGCTAAGAAATCTCAGAAAGATGAGACTTGCCACTACTGCAAGATGACTGGACACTAGAAGAGGAATTGCTCTCTCTATCTCCATGAAATGGCAGAACATAAGAAGAAGGCTGAGCAAGTTGTTGCAGCACCATCTTCAGGTAACTTATTTATGATAGAGTTATTTAATCTTTCATACAAATCAAACTCCTGGGTATATGATACGGGATGTGGCATTAACATTTGTAATACCCTGCAGGGATTTGAGTTGAAGAGGAGACTATCCTATGGGGAACAATCTCTGCAAGTGGGCAATGGCGCACAAGCACCGGTTGAAGCTATAGGAATATTTAAATTAGTTTTACCTTCGGGTTTAGTACTGTTTTTAAATAATTGTCATTATGCACCTACAATTGTTAGGGGTGTTATTTCCTTTTCTTGTATGTTGGATCTTGGATTTACTCACACGATTGATAATAATAGAATTTCTGTTTTCAAAGATGGACTATTCTATTTTGATGCAATTTCTGTGAATGGTGTTTTTGAAATTAACATGCATGATGAAAATTCCAAGAGAAAAAATAATTCTGTTTTTAGCATGAATAAGAAGAGAAAGTTAGACAAGAACTCTTCTTATCTTTGGCATTGTAGGCTTGCCCATATTGGGAAGACTCGCATACAAAAGCTGCAACGTGATGGGCTTTTGGAAAGTATCAATGATGAATCATTTGATAAATGTGAATCTTGTATCTCTAGGAAGATGACCAAGAAACCTTTTAATAGCAATATTGAAAGGGCTACTGAACTACTTGGTTTGATACATACTGATGTGTGTGGACCACTTAGACATGTGTCAAGGAAAGGTGCTAGCTACTTCTTAACGTTTACGGATGATTATAGCCGTTATGGTTGTGTTTATTTACTTAAGCATAAACATGAGGTATTTGAAACATTCAAGACGTTTAAGGCAGAAGTAGAGTTACAACTAGGAAAGAAGATTAAAGCTCTTCGTTCTGACCGTGGTGGTGAATATTTAAGTCAAGAGTTTAAAGATTATTTAAGTAAGAATGGAATTGTTCAGAAACTTACTTCTCCGTATACTCCACAACAAAATGGTGTATCTGAAAGGAGAAATCGTACATTATTGGATATGGTGCGATCTATGTTTAATCTTACAACTTTACCATTATCTTTTTGGGATTATGCTCTTGAATCTGCTGTTCGTATTCTAAATATGGTTCCCACTAAGAAGGTAGATAAGACACCATATGAACTATGGCATGGCAAGAAGCCATATTTGTCTTATTTAAAAGTCTGGGGTTGTGAGGCGTATGTGAAACGTGACTCTGGAGATAAACTTCAACAACGCTCAGTGAAATGTATCTTTGTAGGTTACCCTAAGGAAACTATGGGTTACTACTTCTATTATCCGGCTGAGAACAAAGTAGTTGTGGCTCGGTATGGAGACTTCCTTGAAAATGATCTTGTAAATCAAGAATTCAGTGGGAGAAATTATGATCTTGAAGAAATTCAAGAAGATACATTGCCTTCTGAAAATACTAGCGATGAAATTCCTGTAGAACCAGAAAGTCTGAGTGTTCCACCGGAATTAATTCCTCCACGTAGGTCTCAAAGGACTATACGTGCGCCGGACAAACTATGTCTTTACATAGAGGATGATGAGGAGGAAGTAGGGGATCTTGGTGAACCTGCTAACTATCGATCCGCAATGTCTGATCCAGAAAAGTCAAAATGGATAGTTGCGATGAATGAGGAAATGAAATCCATGGAAATCAATGATGTTTGGATTCTTGTAGACGCGCCTAAAAATGCTAAAGTAGTGAAAAATAGGTGGATCTATAAGAAGAAAACTGACATGGATGGAGATGTACAATCCTATAAAGCACGTTTAGTAGCTAAAGGTTTTACTCAAACTTTTGGCATAGACTACGAGGAGACATTTTTTCCTGTAGCAGACTTACGAGCTATTAGGATTCTCATAGCAATAGCAGCATACTATGACTATGAGATATGGCAAATGGATGTTAAAACTGCCTTCTTGAACGGTCGCTTAGATGAAGACATCTATATGCAACAACCAGAAGGGTATGTTGATCCTAAATATCCAAAGCGCGTGTGCAAACTTCAAAGATCTATTTATGGTTTGAAGCAAGCATCACGTCAATGGAATAAGCGATTTGATGAAAAAATCAAAAAGTTCGGATTTATTCAAAATCGTGATGAGCCATGTGTATACCGCAAAGCTAGTGGGAGTAATGTAGTGTTCCTAATTCTTTATGTCGATAACATATTGATCATGGGAAGTAACATTCCAAGACTTAAGGAAGTTAAGGATTATCTTGGTAAATGTTTTTCTATGAAAGATTTGGGAGATGCTGCATATATTCTGGGAATTAAAATCTATCGAGATAGGAGTAGACGGTTAATTGGTCTTAATCAAGATGCTTATATTGATAAGATATTGAAGAAATACAACATGCATAACTCTAAGAAAGGTTTCTTACCGATGGAGGTTAAGCATGAGTTAAGTCATGAGAAAGATGCATCATCACCTGAAGAGGTGGCTTACATGAAGAAGGTGCCTTATGCTTCGGCAGTAGGATCTATTATGTATGCTGTAAGATGTACAAGGCCTGATGTGGCGTTTGCTCAGAACTTGGTCAGTAGATACCAACAGAATCCAGGAAAGTTCCACTGGACTGCTGTTAAACATATTCTGAAGTATTTGAGGAGTACGAAAGATATGTTTTTGGTATTCGGGGGTAAACCAGACACAGAACTGAATGTAACAGGGTTCTGTGATGCGTCCTGGCAATGTGATAAAGACGATACGAAGTCTCAGACGGGTTACGTGTTTGTCATCAACGGAGGAGCAGTTGACTGGAAGAGTAGTAAGCAGAAAACCATTGCTATGCATGCGACTCAATCTGAGTACATGGCCGCTTCAGAAGCTGCAATGGAAGCTGTTCGGATTAGGAAGTTTATTGGAGATCTTGGAGTGATGCCTTCAATTAAAGAACCTATTGATATATATTGTGACAATTCTGCGGCAATAATATTCGCCAATGACCCTGGAGTCATGAAGGGCGCCAGACACTTTAAACGTAGATATCACTACGTTCGAGAACAAGTGGAAGCTCGAGAAATAAAATTAATAAAAGTTCACACATAACGTAGCTGATCCTTTTACTAAGGCTTTATCTAGGCCAAAGGTAGTTAAGCATGTCAAGGCAATTGGGCTGCAACTAGCTAGCGAATTCATGCAATAAATCTGTTGATTAGTATTTGGATAAAGGATGTAAGACATTATTAAATTGATGAAATAAAGATTGAGTTTCGTTTATTTTTCTGTTATTTAATTTTGTATCCTATTTTACATGTTTTAACCCATGAGCATTTTGATGTTTCTAAATGTCCGTTGTCAATTAATAATATGGGAGTATTATTAAACTAAGACAATTCAAAATAGTGACAGAGTATACTTGAAAGTATATTGGTCAATTTTGGATGATATTTGATGGATCAAATATTGGACTTATCCCAACTATGTGATTTTACTTTATGGATCTTTGTCATTAAGTAAATCATAAATAGTTATCCTTAGACCTGAGATACCAGAAAACTGCATTGAATGTAGTGCATTTCTGTAAGGTAACCTAACGCTAAACGTAACTGGTAGTCATAAGGGTTATTTTCAGAAGTGTTGCGAAGTTCATGTGTTTTGCTTGTAGTCGAAATGGGATTCGTTTCCTTCAAAATTTATTTTGAAGTATAAATACAACTGGGCCCCTCGGGGGAGTAGTAAGATGTTTGTGTGGCCACACCCAAATGTGTTTTGGTAATCTTGCTATATCCGTAAACGAGAAACAGAATAGTTAATGAAGGAATGACTTAGATCCATATCCTTATTAACAATGTATTTGAAATGAAAGGATAATAATAATGATGTAATCATTAAAAGGTTCTTGTCCAGGAGACCTTACCCGGTTTGTACTAGTGACATTGCTAGTGTAACTAGACGCTAGTCAATGTGATCACGATATTAGAATTTTGTCCAAGTGGGAGCTGAAAGTTTATGGACTTAAAATTAATAGTCGTGAGATAGGATCGAACTCGGGATCACGGGATTGCACACATAACGTAAAGAGTTAATTTATTTATTAAATATATATATATATTTATTAAATCAAACCAAAGCTTAACTAACGATCGTTGATAAATAAAAGTTAAGTTATAACGACCGTTAAGGAATTAAATAGAAGCTAAAAGAAGGAAAACGGAAAAGTTTCGGAAGCCCTACATTGGGCTTATGGGGCGTCGGCCTAAGGAAGAAAAAAGGAAGGGGGAAAAGATTTTCTTTCCTAATTGGTGTTTTACTTGGAGAACAAGTTTTGTCTGGCCTATATAAACACCTAAAAGCCTTCATAATTTTTCACCCATCTTTCTATACAAACTCTTTTTCAGTATATTTCTTATAAATCCTCTTCGACAAGTACACGAAGTTATGAAATTCATTTGAGAATAACATTTATAAAACAAGAATTCCATTTGAGAATAACATTCATAAAACCACATATAGCCAGAACCACACAGACTCCTCCTTTACGAGAATTTGATACGAATCATAACTTTTTTTTTGTTAACAACAAAATATTTTACTAATAGTTTCTGTTAACTTTAAATAATGGAGAAACATTTGCCTACAAAAAAAGTGAAAAAAATTTCTTTTACACGAACTCTTAAATTTTTCATTATATTTTTTATAAATATTCTTCCACAAGTACTCGAAGTTATTAAATTCATTTGAGAATAACATTGATAAAATAGGAATTCTATTTGCTCTCTCATCAAATTATAGCCCATAACAAAATGTCATTTTAGGTTTGAGTGATTCTTCTACAACCGCGAGTTTCAAGTTTGCACATTATACGTTACATTCTGGTTGTGTTATAAGAATTTGACACATGTATGGTCGGTTCGGTCGGAATTCTTAGCTTCTATATTATTATACAAGTCCTTGAGGTATAAACGAAATTAGATTTCTGATGAAACGGTTGTAAAACTTAAGTTCGTGCCTATTATGAAAATTGCTAAAGGATGAGCAGAACATACAGTAATATCACATAGCAATGTCGGTTCAAAGGCAACTTGTCACAAAGTAATATTATTAGAGACTTGGAACAGATGAGTACATTACTAAGTTCGATATGATTTCAAAGAATGAATTTAGGTGTGCATGATAGAGAGCTCCATGTATGATTTTCGTATCTAATTACATTGTGGCTTAATTATTATCATGGACCTTATTATCAATAATCAAAGTAATTTTAGAAGATATACTAATAGGAGTACTACTTAATATCAATAATCAATGACACGACTGAGTTAACTCGATAGTCAAACCCGTCACCTGAAAATATTGCGTAAAAATGTCATTGTCAAATATTTATAATAAAAAATGTTAAAACTCACATTTTCAACAAAAAAAAGTATACGGGCTTTATGTATTACTACCTCCGTCCCATATAAGTGTCCATCATGGAATATTCTAAGTCTTTATTATTGAACTTTGACGATAAATATTTGTGTTTGTGTTATATAATCATGATAAAAGTTATATGAATAGGTTCAGTTTTAAAATGTATTTTTATTGGTATAATTTTTATCAAGTATTATATGACATATATAAAAATATATATAGTCAAAGTAATATAAAAAAAAGAATAAAAAAGTCAAACTGGACATTTAATATGGGATAGAGAGAGTAGTAGAGATAGAGATCTATTGCTTCTTCCTCAAACACCGCAAATTCTAAAATGCATATGAGAAATATCTTTTTCTTTAACTAGTTATTCTTTACAAGGAGTTGCGCAAAACTACATGTAAGTTTTCTTTGTGAAGATAGTCATGCTAACTCGGATCCCACATAGACAAAAGAAGGAAAATCGTTATCATTTAAATACCCAAGTATTTACTGTTTGGTTGTGTTAGGATTAGTGTCATGCTCTCATATTGGTTGCATGGGTCGGTTCTAAGCAAACCGTCCTCTACCACCGATATGCGAATTTGATATAACATCTTAAATCTTTTTTAATCTCTACGCATTTATCGTTTTAGGATCATTGTCATGCTCTCGTATATGATGTATGAGCGTGTTCATCCGCAACATGCCCCTCGTCTAGGACGATAACCTGATACAAAGTATTACTTTTTTTAAATATATACATTGACCCACTTATCTATCCATCTTTCCATAATTTCATTTTTAAAAATCAGGATTGATTCTGTCACACCATAAGTGGCAACAATTTCACCCAAGCATGGTTGACTTTGTAAATGTCAACCTATAAGATTGAGCTAATACACATGGTTCCAGCCACAATTTTAATATCACCTCAACATCCTTTGAAAACACTTCATAAAGCGAGTTGAGTACATATTATGTTGCGCTTTGTACAAACATTCTTGTAAACTTTTAATGTACATTTGTAACTCTTCTTCCATGCACGAGATGACACTCATTGTCTTGATGTAGGTTGGGTCCGTATGTGAATAGATAACTCCAAATGTTTGGTGTACGTGAGAGAGAGCTTCATGAATTTTGGTAGCTTTCTTTATCTAGAAGGTGTAGAAAAAATCATGTGATGTGGTGTACTTATGATGTTCATTTTTTAGCATATTTTGCTCTTCTTGAACTATTTACGAAGATCGAACTCAACATTTAACGGGAATTTGTGAAGGTTGTATTGTTTAAAGATGAAAGAAAAGTCAAAATTTTAGCCCATGGAAAAATGGAATTTGAAAACTTAAAGGAGCGGTTCCATGTGATCTCGGATCAACCTATGACCGAACAAAAAGGAGTTCGTCATCCTTACATACACAGGAACTCATGATCCATGGAAAGAAATGAATGCATACAACATGAACTTTAGTGTGAGTGATAGAGTACTCCATGAAAAATTTGTATCCAATTACATCGTCGCTTAGTGGTTATCATAGAGCTTAGCATTAATAATCAAACTATCTACATAAGATAAATAATTATTGATGTGCTGCTTATGGATGGTACTTATTATAAAACATAAACACCTATCAAGGGAAAAGAAAAGATACTAGATAATTTTTATAATGATAAATCTCATCTCACATTGACAAAGAAAAGAAATATATTTGCATTTATACATCCAATCATATATTTTTTTAATGTTTTACTATTAATGTCATGCTTTCATGTTGGTTGTCTGGTGTGGTTGTTTCAACCACTCCGATTTAGCAAGATGAAAATTTGATATAATGTCTTAGTTTTTTTTAATCACCAAAATATCATTTATTGGTGTCTCCGTCTTAATGAAAATTATACTAATAAAATATATTTAAAACTCAAACTATTCATATATTTTGAATAAAGTTTTATGTAACACAAAAATAATAATGAAGTCAAAGTTACAAAATAAATAACGTAAAAGTTAACAGTAAAATATTATTATTAAGACGAAAAAAGTAAAAACTTTATTAATTTTAAGACACATTGAAAAAAACATTTGTTTACAAAAGAGGTGTTAATTTATTTATATGAAGTCTTTACTTTAGAAAATGTTGGACAAAACATTTGTCTATAAAAAGGTGTTAATTTTATTTATATAAAGTCTTTAACTTTTTCATTATAATTTTATAAATCTTCTTAGAAAAACACCCATAAAAGATCCTTGACCTTACTTAACTAGCCATCTTTCCATAATTTCCATTCTAATCTTAATCAGTGGGTGATTATGTCACATCATAAGTAGCAAGTAATAGACGGAACTCGGAACATGAACATTTATTTTGAAAATGTCGAATTTTTTAAACATGTCAAATTATAAAAGATAATAATAATTTAAGACCCAAAAAATAATATTACACTAAATTGTCACACAGAACCTTGAGTGGGTCGGAACTAGAGGTGACAAATCTTGCCCATTTTGATATATATGGACATTTTTTGCCCATTTTCAAAAAAGGATGGGGCACTTTTTGCCCATTCTTTGTAATGAATGGGCTAAAAGGACGCATATGTAAGAAACTAAATGGGCTTAACGGACGCACTTGTAAAATACAAATTAGTATACTCGACGAATATTTTTTTATTAAATTTTTTATCCCGGCTTTCAAACAAGTATTTTTATTTTTTACTTGTAAGTTTTTATATGTTTTTTTCCTTTTTTAGCTTGCGCTCGTTTAGCCGCCCGTTTCGCCCGTGCCCGTTTCGCCCGCGCCCGTTTAGCCCGCACCCGTTTAGCCCGCCGCCTGTTTAGCCCGTTGCCCATTTAGCCCGCCGCCCGTGCCCGTCCGCCCGCCCATATTTCCACCTCTAGTCGGAACCCTCTCCTACCCGTACTTATTATGTTCATTTTTAAACATATTTTGCTCTTCTTGAACTCTTTACGAAGATCGAACACAACATTTAACGGGAATTTGCGAGGGATGTTTTGTTCGAAGAGGAAAAAAAAGTCAAATGTTTATGTCGTGAAAAAAATCGAATTTGAAAACCGAAAGGAGCGGTTCCGCGTGATCTCGGACCAACCTATGACTGAACAAAAAGGAGTTCGTCACCCTTACATACACCGGGAACACATGATTCATGGCATAAAATGAATGCATATAGACACACAACATGATCTCGGAACTCAAACATTTGAAGCCAAATTAACATCAATACTCAAAGTAACATGAGATAAACGGGCCTTAATATGCTTATTGATGTACTTATTATAAAACAGAAGCAGGATTCAAAAGAGAATGTAGGTACTTCATAATATTTGTACTTCATAAATATTTTTCATGAACGTAATCTTAATTCTCATCCCATATAGAAAAAAAAGAAGGTATTTACGTTTATATACCCAATTGTATACTCTTTTAATGTTTTAGGATAAATGTCATGCTTTCATGTTGGTTGTCTTGTGTAGTTGTGACAACTACCTTCGTTGACCAACATAAAAATTTGATTATAAAATCTTAGTTTTTTTTTTAACTTTATACTTTCGTTCAATTTTCGGTTTCTATTTTTTCTAAAATTGGTTTTCGGTTTAGTCCGGTTCAGTTTTCGGCTAAGCTTGGTTCATTTCAGTTTCCGGTTCCTATTTTTTATAACATCGGTTTTTGGTTCGTTTCTGGCTCGGTTTTTGGTCCTATTTTTACTAATATCGTTTTTTGGTTTGGTTCTGGTCGGTTTTCGGTTATGCTCGATTCACTTGGGTTCAATTTTCGGTTTTACTTTTTTATAAAATCATTTTTCGGTTCTAATTTGAGGTTTGAACTAGTGATTATAATCCAGTCAATCTCAAGTTTGATCTCAAATTGCTTGTTAAAAGTTAGACTTTTGTTTGCTGCCTTACTGTTAACGAGCTGAACTCGAGCTTATATTTCTTTTATTGCCTATTTTTACCTAGAAGAATTATTCCTCGAACATTTCTACATCTCTTTGACTCTAGGTGGCAAATTCAGGTTGATTTCTTGTTTGTGGGTTCGGGTTGACAAGTTGGTCGGTCGAAACCTCACACGAGCATATGTAATTTCATTTCCTCCAAATCTTTTGTCATAATCATCTTTAATGGTAAAACAAGATTATCAAATAAAATCTTCAAGAAACAACTCACAATCTAGATACACTTGTCCCAAGAAACTCGAAATTGCCTTGTTGAGTCTCTTGGATCATATCTGTTTGAACCATGCAAGAAACTTCACAATGTTCAGCAGTTATCAAATGAGTACCAAACATATTTTCTGACCATGTTCTTTGTTTTGGACTGAGATTTATCAATATTACCCTCGCCAATCTGTATTTTAACAAGGTTATCTCCATCAAAGTACCATGTTAACTCTCATCCCATATAGACAAAAGAAGGAAAATGATAATCCTATATATTTTCAGCAGTCTACATGCTTCTTGTTTTAGATTAGTGTCATGCTTTCGTACATGTTGTTGTAAACTTACAGCAACCTATAAAAATATATTTGCTAAACAAAAAAAGGTGTCGATTTTTTTTCTATATAACGTTTCTGTCAAAATATACCCATTACAGAACGCCGATTTACGTTGAATTGAACTCTTTCCGGCCATGTGTTGTTGGAAGACAAAAGAAAAGTCAAATTTTCAGATGATTGAAAAAATGGAATTCAAAAATTCAAAGGAGCAGTTCGGTTCCGATGTTCTCGAAACTTACGACCGATGGCATGCAATGAATGCATACAACATGCTACAAGTAACACTACTAGAAAACAGAGCAACAGCGACAGCCTTTTCCGTCGGAAATCCGTCGGTATAAGTGCTTTCCGACATATCAGTGACGGAAAATAGGTGTCGGTGAAATCATGCTCGGTAAATGGTATCTGTCGGGATTCAGTTGGAAATAGTGACAGAAAAAAGGGTCAGAAGTCCGTCGGTAATATTTCTGTCGGAAGTCAGTCGGAAAAAAATCGTCAGAAATCCGTCGGTAAATAACATTTTCAAATTCTGTTTGTAAATAGCCACGTTACTGTTTGAAACATATAGATAACTGGAAATGGATGATTCAAAACAAAACATTCAAAATAAACCAAAAACATCCAATAACTGGAAATGGATAACTCAAGATTGAAACATTCAAATTAAACTTTCGTTTAGCATTCAAATCACAAGTTATAGTCGAACACATCTAAACCATTCAAGATGAAACTATCTTAAGACCGAGTTAACGTCATCCAAATGGTATGACGTTATCCAAATAGGAAGGGGGACAGGAATCCGTAAAATTTTCTAAGAACGAGTTAATGTCATCCATCCTTTGCTTCCATTCTCTCTCTTGAGATTGTTCACGAGCATTTGCATCTAGTTCCCGTTGTTGCATGTGCTCAAGTATTTGATGTTTCACTTGTCTTTGTACCTCAATTTGCATCTCTATTTGAAACTGTGATCGCATTTGTGTGTTCTCATCTTGCAATCTTCTTACCGTCTCCTGCATAGTTTGTACCTACATTGTATCAACCTATAGACTTAAAAGTCATATTGACCTGTTACTCAACCTTCCCGACCCATATTCACCTAAACCCATATTGACCTGTTACCCAACCTTCCCGACCCATATTTACCCAACCTTCCCTACCACCTAAACCAGTACTGACCCGTTACCCAACCTAAATCCATACTAACCTGATTAAAGTCACCACCAACTAAATAAACACAATCATCACCAACTAAATAAACATTTTACCTAGAAACTTATTAATTTAGTCCACACTATTAGTTGGATCGAGTCAAGTAAGGTGCAAATGTATCAATATTGGTCCAGAATTCAGATATAGTTATACAATCCAATGCAATGATATATTCTCTTCACCCTTTTTTTCCTCGATACATCAATAACTGATTAAACATAACAAATTACATATTGTCCTAATACACCATCAACATCAAAATCGCTTTCATATAACTTCAAACTGATAAGCATTTATTGAATCAAGATGTAATAACTGTGCAAAATTGCTAGTAATATTATAATGACATATTTGTGCCGCTATTAGCATGTAAATTTAGTAGGGTAATAATTCCCTCTTATTAGTTACTCCATGAATTTTCAAAACAAAATAAGCAATAAATAGAGTAGAGAATAAAACTGTACTTATTCACTGAAACAAACTAGTGTAAAACTAAATGTACCTTTAAACCAAGTTAGCTATCATACCGTGAATTATCTATCTAAAAGGATAACAGATTGGAAATGTATCAAACATTACTGGTAAGGACACACACAATTAGGGGTGTATCATTCGGCTTATATAGTGTGCTTATGGCTTATTAGGTTTTCGGCTTATGTTTCATAAGCCCACTTTCTGTGGCTTATTTTGAAACTTTCTGGCTTATATAAACTTATTATGAGATGATAAGCTTACATAAGTCAAAAAGTTTCAAAATAAGCCACAAAAGTGGGCTTATGAAACATAAGCCAATAACCTAATAAGCCATAAGCACGCTATAAGCCAAAACAAACACGTGGGCTTACGACTTATGAGCTTATTTGATTTCGGGTTATATTTCATATGCCCAAATTTTCGAGACTTACGTTTGGATTAATAAGCTTATACGAGTCATAAAAAAACTTATATGATCCTATAAATATCAAAATAAGCAAGAAAATTTGGGCTTATGCAATATAAACTTATATAAAAGCAAACCTGTTCGTTGGATGTGGAACTAGAACTTGATGGTGCTGATGTACGGGGCACCATAACCATTGGATCCCCTCTCGTACCAAACCCGACTAGTCCTCATCAGAAGAATGATCAGATAAACTGAGCTTGGTATCATCATCTGAATCATCATATATATCTAAAAAACTCTTCTTCAGCCTCACTAATTTCCAAATTATCATATTTATCTACATACTCTTCTTCATCACTAACTTTTATATAAGCATGCCTAACATCTAAATCACCAACTTTCTCTATTTCTCCAGTTACAAGAGAAATGATTTCAGCGTTCTCATTTGCGTCAGTTACATTTGAACTTATTGGCATTTCGTCCTCTTGAAAGAACTCTTCAACATCCACATTATCGTCACTAGAACATTGAGTTACTTCATATATGCTTCTCGGCGTCGATTTAACAACAGCCCACCAATCTTTCAAATCCTTGGGTCATTGATGGATATGATCCTTAAACCACAGAGCAAATTTCTCATCTCTAGCTCTATCGAGTGCTTCTTCATCAATGAAAGGATCCTCTTGCATAATGTACTCATCAAACAATCTATTCAATAAACAAAAGAAGATTTTAGAGACATGTGATGATTACAATGAAATTAGAGTATTTTTCAATCTATATTACAGCAACTTAAGGATCTAATAACAATAAGTCCATCACAAAATTAAAACAGCAACTATAAGAAGCCAACTATTAATTCCAAATTCGCTAATGACAACAATATGCAGCAGCAGATTTTTATGCTATCCTGATACACCACTTTATGACAAATAAAGATACCCTACCAAAGCAAAAATTAAAAACGATAGCAACCCTATTTCAACGACTCTTTCAATTAAAAACGTGAAATTCAGAAACTCGTCGACTTTTTATTGGTATTTCGAACAAAGAAAGCCATGGCTATTTCTTCTTTTGTACATCCATCATCTGTCCCCGCTTGTCGATATAGCTAACCTCAATGTTACTAAACGAGAAATTTATCCACAAGTAATTAAGCTATACCGAAAAAATACATCTACTTTGTGCATCATCAAAGCCGCAAAAGTATCTATCCACATAACAATTTAACATCAGACTTTAGTTGGTCTGATTTCATTAGCTAGTTTTGTTGTTAAGACTAGTACAAACTTACCTTAAGTATATATTTCACAAAAATATATACTCTAATTGGTTTATAAAATACTTAAGTTTAGCATAACATACACCCCTGGGTTCATTTACCAAGTAATTCATTATTATCGTATGTAAATAAATACTGTAATACTTATGTCCACAATGACATATCAAGTTCACAAATCTAAATGCAAATTATACGAGAATACATGTTTCTTAATGCACTCGTAGGAAAAAAACACAATGTTGACACTAATAGTGGCATGCTAACTAAAGACATAAAGACAGTATTAAGAACGGTCCCAGTCACCAACTATTTTAATATCCGTTTTTAGTATCGTTATTTTCTCGAATCGTGTCGAATTGATTTTACGTTTTCTGGTTAAGACTTAATTCGTTTTTGGTTAATAAAAGCGTTTTTGGTATTTATACTACGTTCGACAAATTTTATAAACGACACGAAAAGCGAAAATTATACTATATTACTATATTACAATATTATGTAGTAATACGTAATATGGCTGAAACAAAGAATTAGCAAATCCAAAATAGTCAAAATAAATGACAGCTTAGTCTAATCGTTATGTAAATGGCCCAATCCAACAAATCAAAAACAAGCTACGGGCCTACTAAAAACAAGGACAACTGGTGCAATCAATTTCTAACTAAATGGCTAAACAAACTAACTAGGACCAGAAACGTAATGACGATATGCAGGATAAAGGACCTAAGTTGAACATTAGTTAAACTTGGATTAAGGAAAACGCATCTCACTGAGATCTATTTCTGGTTCGAATTTGTATCAAAGCTACTGACCACTTATTGATAAATCACATAAAGGACGAGAGGGAATTGGAAGCTTTGCTAGATGTAACCACTAACCACCCTTAAAGAGAAGCAAATAAGTACTCATACAATGCCATTGGAGGAATAGATGTTATCACAATATTGAACAAAGAAAAATAAAACCAAGAAGGAAAACAACATCTTTGCTGTTGCTCTATTTCCAGTTTTTACCCCATGTTCGAGCAAAGTTTCGAACTCATTTAAGGCATCAAAAGAGCAAGTATGTGACTAATATTTAGTTCTATTCCAACCTTCCATCTATTAAATTCGTTCTAAGGAGTCCACATATGTACATACGAATAAAGTCTGTGTGAGTGAAAGCAATGTACCTTCCGCTGAACAGATATGTTTTATCAAATATTTGAGAAGCCTCTTCCACGAGTATATTGCTACATTTAGGCTTTTCGGTTTTAGATGTCTCAAGCCTATGTGGGCTGGAAGGTAAGTCTACCTTTTCAGAGCTTGATATATCTGATGCTAATTTACACAAATTAGGTGGATTGGAAGGTGACTCTAACTTACCAGAACTTGATATTTCAGATGTTAATTGAGGTAATTTAGGTAAGCTCTTGACATCTGCACAATAGATTATAACCAAAATGAGATCAAGGAAACTTGTCGCAATATTGTCTTCTTATATTCATGATTTTAGTAAAGCAAAGAACAATTATATATTATGATACAGAAGAGAAATTTGGGCCAAACCGTGACAACTCATATTAAGACCATCAACAGACCAAGATTTTGCAATAACAATCTTTGTGTCTCTCAAAGATCGGAACATGTTGTGATTTATTTCATCGATGAAAAACAGTAATGACAAAGAGTTCAGAACTGCAACACAAGTGATACCACTATTCATACAAAGACAACAATCTCCATTTCAGCTCATTATTATCTTTCTGCACAGCTCATTGATCAACAGAAAGCTCTTTCCAGTCCTAAGCATATGTTGAGCTTACTAACGATGAATACCAATGAAAAACGCACTATGAAGCTTAAATTTCATCTACTCTACATGTCGGTGTTTGTGTATATGTTGACAAATATAACTTTTTGGCAGAAAGTGGTAAATAATATTAAGCAGTCTGCTGAACTTTTGCAACTGAAAACGTTTAAGGATTTGGTTGGATTTGCATATGACGTAACAAAATGCAATAATTAGTTAAGCAGCAAAGCATCAGTAATACAAGTGTTGAGCAATTCTGCTAATTTAACGGTTTAAGAGTTAAAATAATCCTAACTAAACATCATCGTCTTGCTAATATTCTGCTAATTTAACGCTTCACTCCTCTACGTCTTGCTAATATTCAGCTAAACATCAAACTCCAAATCAAATCAAGTTAACAAAAATCAGATCAAATCCTTCCTATGTCGAATCAAATCACTAATCCTCACCGAATTCTATAAACATCAAACTCCAAATCTTAAACCACTAAACATATCAGTACACTTACCAATAAGCTCATATAAGCTCGTATAATCAAATCATTTAGCAATAACCTCATTTAATCTCATATAATCAAATCATTTAGCAATAACTGAATCAAATTATTTAAATTAGGGCAAAATTAAAGTCGATTTCGACCTTTAATTGATGGCGGGCGATGGTTGGAGACGATGGCGGGAGATGGTTGGAGACGATGGCGTCAGAGATGGTTGGAGACGATGGCGTCAGTGATGGTTGGAGACGATGGCGTCAGTGATGGTTGGAGACGATGGCAGGCGGCAGATGGTTGGAGACGATGGCGGCAGTGATGGTTGGAGACGATGGTTTGGAATATTTCAGTGTGTGAAATTAAAATGATAAGTAACGAAAATTTAAGTTTAAGTGTTTGTGAAATTTTATTTAAGTTGTAAAAATTTAAGTGTTAAAGCTTTTTTTTTATTTAAGTTGTAAAGTATTATTTAAGTTGTAAAAATTTTAGCTTTTTTTTTGCAAAAATTTAAGTGTTTTTTTTTAAAAGTGATTTTATGCAAGTCTATCTTAAGGCCGAGCAAATGAATCCGAAAACCAAACCGAACTGAATCGGGGAAGTTCGATTAGATTTTCGGTTTTGGATATATATAGTTCGGTTTGGTTTGACTTAAAACCGACACTAAATTAATTCGAACCACATAAAGTGAAACGAACCGGTTAAACCGGTTAAGTTTCGATTTTTATATGTGTAAATTGGTTTGGTTCTCAGTTTGTTTTCCTAAAAAATCGGTTTTGATTTCGGTTTGGGTCGGTTTAGACCCGATGCTTAGTGTTTGTCTATCCTCTTTTTAAGCAACAAAATTTTTATAAATTTTAGAAAGTGATTTTGAAAATGTATTTTGATAATGGAAAATGTATTTTATTTAAGTTGGATGTATTATTAGTATTATAATTTAATTAGGTTGGGCTTTATATAAAAAAATTATAGACTAACAAGTTTACCAATATTTAATTAACATAGCAAAACTTTACTTTGCCACACTATTAAATTTCTGTCGGAAATCCGTCGCAAAAGGATTTAATATTGACAATTTCCGACTGAATAGCGACGGATAAACAAAGATGTCGGTATCCCGTCAGAAATTGGACGCAATAAAAGTTATTTACCGACGGATTTCCGTCGATATTATTATCCCTCGAAAATCCATCAGAAATCTATCGGAAAAACGTTGCAAAAAAATGATCCTAACATAGGTCACTAATATGTCGGAAGTTCGTCGGAAATTTGCGACGGAAATATTTCCGTCGGAAATTCCGTCGCTGTTGCTCTATTTTCTAGTAGTGTAAGTGGAAAGGTTTGAACCCGAAATTTGTGCTTTAAGTTTACTCGGACGGTGATTTGTTATTTGGAGCCGAGGTATGGTCTGCTGTTTGTGTTGCCATTAAATACATGGACTAATTTGGCTGGGATAATGATTGTTGAATCGAAAATGTGGTGTTATTGCGCATTGTTAGTTCATATGGCTTGCTCCACTTCAAGTCTGCAGCAATGGCCTCGCATTTAGGAGATAATGCAACTGCCAAAATG
This sequence comes from Glebionis coronaria, assembly GCA_025667525.1. Taxonomy (NCBI): domain Eukaryota; kingdom Viridiplantae; phylum Streptophyta; class Magnoliopsida; order Asterales; family Asteraceae; genus Glebionis; species Glebionis coronaria. The sequence goes on along the minus strand of JANFOE010002117.1, from coordinate 68,265 downwards.
TATAAACGTAAATTCATCAAAGCAAAAACCACATTCGAAGAAAAATTATGGAAAAGGTCTTACTTCATCTATGATAGTGGGACAATGGATGGGCACTTTCGGTCACTCGTATACATGGGACCGCTTGCAATTTGGGGATGATTAACATGATGGATAGAGTTCATGATTCTCCTTCGATTTCAAACAGCCAAACAGGATGGATAGAATTCATGATTCTCCTTCGATTTCAAACAGTGAAACAGGATGGATAGAGTTCATGATTCTCCTTCGATTTCAAACAGCGAAATAGGATGGATAGAGTTCATGATTCTCCTTTAATTTCAAACAGCGAAACAAGCGTTAAAAAGATAGTTCATAAAGATAAAACCCATAACAAAACGTCAATTTAGGTTTGAGGGACTATTCTTTAAAAAAACACTAAAATTTGTTTGAATAAATCAATCAAAGATAAACCCCATACATAACTTGCCATACAAGTTATGTATTTGGTTTTATATACCAAAGGTTTATTATGAATAAATCAATCAAAGTTAATCAATAAATCTCTAGTTTTCTCGTCTCGAATTCTTAAAGAGCCAGCACCCGCAAAAAATGACGTCCTATCCGATATTACCTGAAAAGATCGTATCCTATATTGTCTTAATTTTAGAAAAAACTTTGACTAAAATATTTGTTTATGTAAAGAGCGTTGATATATAAACCTAATTCGCATGCCTAAAAATAGACCTAAGCCTACGTGTCATTGTGTGATTGGTGAAATGTGGGGGACCACTATTTTATATTTTCTCTTTTTTCATCTCAGCTTTTTCTTCGGCCACTCGTCTCGATCATGTGATTAGGCCTCTTTTTAGACTTACGAATTAGGTACATCTATCATTTTTCTTATGTAAAAGGTGTCCGATAATTTATATATGAATTTTTAACTTTTAGTTTTAAGTTTTTAAATCATCTTCGACAATTACTGTTAGACCCCAAGGATCAAAAGATGTTGAGTCATTCTCGGAAATTTTCATCCTTCTGTAAAATAACTGAATAGTTTAGCGCTATATTTTTTTTAACGGCAGTTTGGTGCAGCGGAGTATCTTGCGTGCCACCGAGGCACCAAGTCTCTCAACCCGAGTTCGAATCATCTCACGAAGAGAATATGAACCTCCATGCTAGCCATCCAGTTGCTAGTGAACATGTTTCTGAATTATTCAATGGTCTAAACTTTAAGTGTTTTAAAAAAATTATCCCATCTTAGTCTTGTCATATAGAATTTCAACGATGAGGTTAATTGTGGGTTACAAAAAGGTGCAAATACTGTTCATGTGGTGATAGTTTAGTGGTGGGAGACATGTAGCTATAACACGAAAATAATTCGCTCCATCTCTGGCTTTATGTCGATTTAAACATGAATATCATACATCATTAAGATGCATTACACAAAAAAGTTAATAGAAACATAAACGATAAGAGGACAAATAATGACAAGTATACTAATTTACGCTTGTTAGATTTTACATTCAATTTTTTTGTTTGACATGTGCCTTTTTCATAACAAAATTTTTGTTCCGCCCTTTTTTCAGTTCTTAATTACTGTAGTAGTTTCTCAATGGTTTTTGATCTTAGATTTTGTAGTGATTTTACACTTCTATATTACTCTATTCGATATAGTTTGGAAGCATGAATTTTGTGTTGATATGGATGGTACTTCATTTTCTACGTCAAGAAAGCCATGCTAACTCGTATCCCACATAGACAAAAAAGGAAAATGGTCATCATTTAAATACCTGACTATTATTTATTAACTATTAACTATTAACCTTTTCTAAGCAAATCGCCATCTTCCACCAATATGCAAACTTTATATAAAGTCTTAACTTTTTTTATGTTTCGATCAAACCTTGACATTGAATGACATGCAACTCTATCTGGGCAAGTAGTAATGTTCTTGCTAGGTGACTAATCTATACTGTAACTTACCTGATTCTAGGTATATCGGGTTTAGTTTCTTATTATATAAAAGCACCTTTGATAGAAACGAGTAACGCACAAAAAAAACTAATAGCCATTCAATTTTTTGTTAGACATGCATCTATTTTTTTCCAAAGTTTATGTTCCGACCCGTTATAGCCCTTAAAAGTTTTACGCTTGTTTTAAATGTTATCAATGATGTTCAATATGATCGTAAGTTTTGTAGTGATTTAACACTAATATATTACTACTTGATTTGAAAATTGTTTGAACTAATGAACTTTGGTGTGGGTACGTGATAGAGTACTCAACGGCGAATTTGTGTTTGCTTGCATCATCGTTTAGTGATTAGTATGGAGCATAACATCAATAATCAAAGTAAATTTGAGTGACAAACAATTTTAATGTGCTTATGGATGGCCATTTAGAATAACACACAAGCAAGACTTCATTTTTTTTGTCATGAAAGCCAAACTAACTCCCATCCCCTATACACAAAATAAGAAATATAATTGTCGTTTATATATCCAACTGTCTACTTGTTAACATTTTAGGTTAGGTGTCATGTTGTCGTTTATGATGCATGGACATGTTCAACCACAACATGAACATTTCCAGCATCTAAGACAATAATTTGATATTAAGTCCTAATTTTTTTTATATAACTCTTTTTACTACTATTATCTCTTACTTTAGAAAATACTAGACAAAACCTTATATGAAATCCTAACTTTTTCATTGTAACTTTTCATTTCTAATCTTAATCATTGATTGATTATGTCACACCATAAGTAGCAACAATATCACCCAAGCATGAAGCATGGTTGACTTTTGTAAATGTCAACGTATAATATTCTTGCAACTAAAAGTTCGGGTAAAATTGAGCTAAGATCATGTTTATTGGTGAACTATGGCTATCGGTTGGATATATACAAACCTAATTAAATAATGAAAGATTCTATAAGGCTAGTGGGAGTGGAGACAAAGCCACTCGCCTCCACGTCAGCGCCACCTCAACTTTTAACAAACTTATAAAAACTCACCCACGAAGATAATGACACTCACCCAAACTCACCCACACTCACCTTTCATACCTATTTTTTTATTATTTAAACACACCCCACTCACAAAAAACACCCACAAATAAACCTAACCCAAAAAATAAAAACACTTGAGCCCACATTCTTTTAACTCACCCAGGTGAGTCTGACCCTCTTTTTTTCTGGGGACTAACTCGCGCGCGAGTTATAGGAGAGGAATGAGAGACTCACGAGCAGGTTTCAAACTCACGAGTGGGATCATGTCCACTCCCACCAACCTAACATAGGAATATAAACTGAGGAACTGGTCAACTTGTGGCCTTCAAGTCTATGACCCAACTTCTTGAATGAGCATCTACCTTTTGTCCTTTCTCATTTTAATTTATTTTTCGCTCTCGCGTATATACGCTGGTGAAAAAGTTGCTGGTGAAAAAGTTGTTAACGACAACAAGTTACAATGTTTGCGAACATTCAACTAAGTCGAGAACATCCAACTAAGTCAAGACATAAGTTATACTAAAGTACTAGATTCCTTCACAGTAAAAATACTACCCGAACTCAAAGTCCACACACAAATATCTCCACGCTCATTCATATCATTTATGTTAATATCTATGAGCATGTCACGCGGGTTAGCTAGATTACAAACATGGCCCAAGAGAAAAGCTGCTAACTCCTATCCTACATAGACAAAAGAAAGAAATGACTATCATTTATTGGTCGCATGGCGTAGTTCCAACGGAACACGCCTCCCGACCAGTATGAATATTTGATACGGAAACGACAAATTATTATTTTAACAAGAGAAATGTTTTTACATATATCTTTACTAAATTCTAAAGAAGTCTTTAAATTTTTTTGTAGCTTTTTCCACAAAAACTCTTCATATGAGAGAATCTTTTGCGTTTGTTTTTAAATATAAATTATTCTTATAAATGGTGCATTTAGTAGTTCAGTTTTCTATTTTAAAGCATTTTGTAAGTGTTTAAAAAAACCGAAAAACCACCAAACCGAGTTGAACCGTTCAAACCGAAATCGAGAAAACCCGAAATCGAAGAAAACCAAAACCGAAAAAATCCGCTCATCATGGGTCGGTTCGGTTTTACTTTTAGAAATATGCGGTTAACCAAACCGAATTGTGGATATTACACATACTTTTTTTAGCTAAATATTCAAATAAGAGTTCAAGTATTAACCATTTTATAGCACCACTATTATTCTATAAAAACATTTTAGCTCCTAATATAAGCTTACGTAATAATTTGTGTGTAAAAATTAATTAATGTGATCTTAGTATATAAACGAAATAACTTTTATACGATTAAATTCGATTATATTACTTTTATTTAGTTTTAATCTACTCGATATCATTTGATTATACTAAAATTATATTGTTTTAAAGAATGTTATTCTTTATACGGTTAAATTTAATTAAACATAAACAAATGGTTAACCGCGAACTGAAACGGGTAACCGCTCACTTCGGGTACCCGCATGTCTGGTTACCCGCCTAGTACGGTTCGGTTTCAGGTAGTAAAATTAATTACGCACCCCGCGACGGATAGTTAAAATCTTCCAACTAACTAAACCGAACTGACCCATGAACATCCATAGCATTTTGGGATATTTATTTAATTTTCAAAGTTCAATGTTTTAATCGATATACCTCGAACCAACCATCATAACGATCGTCTTACTCTTACAAAAAATTAGGTCTTAATACTTTTGATATACGTGGTATTTCTATACTCAAACAGATGAAAGGCACCATTAAAGTTGACATGGCTCTAGGTATAATATGGACGGATGTTAAGATATGCGTGATGAAATGGTGAATAAATGAGACTAAATTGGTATGGGAGAATCGGAGAATTCTCAAATTGATTTTGCGGCTATTTCTCAATGAGTGATTGATTTGTCACACCATAAGTGGCAACAACTTCATCCAAACATGGTTAACTTTTGTAAATGTAAACGTATAATATTCTTGCAACCTGAAAGTTTCGGTATAATTGAGCTAATACTTATTATGTTGCGCTTATTATGTCACCTCGACACCTTTTGGGAACTCTTCATAAAGCGAGTTTGAGTACTTAATTATTATGTTGCCTTTTGTACAAACATTCTTATAAACTTTCAATGCATTTGTTATTCTTTTGTCATGCAACAGATGACACTCATTGTCTTGATTGTCTTGATGTAGGTTGGGTTGGTATGCAAATAGTTAGCTCCAAAAGTTTGGTGTGGGTGACATAGATTGTTTCAAATAATGAATTTTGGTGTGCGGGACACACAATGGACTATCGTTGTATATAATTGCATCGTTGCTTAGTAAATCCAAAAACAGTCTTTATTTAATTATTGTGCATATAGATGGTTCTTGCTAGCAATGTTTTGAAAACCGGGTCAATGATCGACCCGGCTAGAGCACCGGGTCACCGCGTCGACTGGTCAACCGGTTGGACCGTCGGGTTAACCCGGTTTTCATGTACATGTTCAAACACTTATCTTCAACTGTCCAAACTCCAAAACACTCCTTTTGTGTAATAAACAGGAAAAAAAAAAAAAGAAACCAGTGTACAACAAATAAAAGGTGAACCAAGATATAAACATCAGTAGGTCTTTTTTGGTTGTATCGACAGTGGATCGAGAAGCATGTTTATACGTTTTACCCATAAATATTCTTTTACCTTGTTTGGTTGGATTACCTCTTGAATCACTCCTTCATCATCATCATAACATAAGTCTCGGTAGGTCTTTTTTTTTCTTGCAACTATTATTGGTTGGTAGATGATAGTAAATGAAAAAGTAGCCTAAAGTAGAGAAAGGTAGAGTTTGGTGGTAGGTAGTAAGTTCTGTAGACATAGATCTCAAGATAAAGTTTCGCACGCCGTTTTAAATTTTGAAACTGATGATAAAAAAGAAACCCGGCTGGTTCTGTAGACCCAGGTTGACCCGGGTTTTGAAAAAACCGTCGGTTCGAACTGGGTTTAAAATAGGTAAAAACCGGTTAGATCTAACCCATTTCTTAGACCGTATTCAGTTCAACCAGTTGAACCGGCTGATCGAACCGGGTTTCAAAAATATTACTTGCTAGAATAAAACACAAGCATTACTTGAGAAAAAATGTAGGCAATTCATTTTTTAAGTAATACATTATTTTTTTCTTAATTTTAGAAAATATTGGATGAAACATTTGACTACAAAGAAAATGTTCCAACTTCATAAATATTACACTTTTTCAACAAGCACACCAGATTATGAAATTCATATGAGATCGTTGTTTGTTTTATTTTTTAACTACATACATTATTCTTATCAAGAACTCGAAGGGTGTGTGTCGTAGCTATGTAAAAGGTAATTGAGTGATGATCAATCTGTAAAGTTAAAATAAGAATGTTTAAAGTCATGCTAACTCTGACATCCCACATCGAAAGAAGGAAATAGTTATGATTCATATATCCAAATATTTATGATTCATATATCCAACTGTCTATTTTAATCTTGTTTCGGGATTAATGTCATGTTTTCATGTTGATGTGTAGGCTTGGTCGAGAACCAAACCCAATCCTTCACTATGAAAATATAGTATAAAGTCTTGATTTTTTTAATATTTCCTATAATTTTATAAAATATCGGACAAACGAGCTAGGTGTCAATATTTTTATATAAAGTTTTAACTTTATAAATCTTGGAGAAGCACGCTATATTATGAAAGTTTTATGAGTAATTTTTGTTTTTTTAACAATTTATAAAAGGTGTACTTTATAAATCTTGGAGAAGCACTATAGATTATGAAAGTTTTATAGGAATAATCTTGTTTTTATTTTAACAATTTACAAAAAGAGTACCATTTATTTTTATATAAAGTTTTAACTTTATAAATCTTGGAGAAGCACGCTATATTATGAAAGTTTTATGAGTAATTTTTGTTTTTTTAACAATTTATAAAAGGTGTACTTTATAAATCTTGGAGAAGCACTATAGATTATGAAAGTTTTATAGGAATAATCTTGTTTTTATTTTAACAATTTACAAAAAGAGTACCATTTATTTTTATATAAAGTTTTAACTTTATAAATCTTGGAGAAGCACGCTATATTATGAAAGTTTTATGAGTAATTTTTGTTTTTTTAACAATTTATAAAATGTGTACTTTATAAATCTTTGAGAAGCACTATAGATTATGAAAGTTTTATAGGAATAATCTTGTTTTTATTTTAACAATTTACAAAAAGAGTACCATTTGTTTTCTCGTTAGCCAGACTACTACAAAATGACCTATAGTACATAAAACTGTCCGTTTATGCGTAAGTGACTATTCTACAACATTAGCGAGTTTCAAAATCATAGATTAACTAGTTAGTCACATTCTAGTTATGCTATTATAATGTTACAAACAGGTAGGTTTCGAGTATCTTAAAATCGATTTTATTATACTAAGCCTCAATGCTCGTATTAAATTGATCTTATTCTCATAAGTACCTTTAGTAGACTAAATAGTCACCATCTTATGAACAGATTAGAAGAGTCTAGCTTTTTTCATAGCATGTTTGGATGTTGATGAACGTAGGACGGCTTTGGTTGATGATTATGTTAAAGAGTATCGGTTTAGGCTGTCACCTTGCTTGGATGTCAATATCTACTTCTGAGGTGTTTTGTTGAACAAGAAAGTCATGCCAACTCTTATCTCACTTATCAAACGAAGAAAAATAGTCACATTTATATATCGAAGTGTCTACACATTTGTTTGTTGTTTCTAGGATAGTGTCATGATTCCATGTTAGTTCATGAAACTTTGACGTTATATCTAATTTTTTTCTAAACTACAAAATATCTTCACTAATGTTGTCTTAATTTTAGAAAATAGTTGGACAAAAACATTTGTCTATGTAAAATGTGGCGAAGTTTTTATATATGAAATTTTAACTTTTTCTTTTTAAGTTTATAAATCATCTTCGACAATCACTCTTTTGGCCCCAAGGATCAAAAGATGTGGAGTCATTCTTGGAAAACTTTATCATTCTGTAAAATAATTGAATAATATGGTGTCGTATGAATAAAAGGTTTTTAAATTATACAAAGGTATGAACTATAAAAAGTTATATAAAAATTATCTGATCTTAGTCTGTAGTAATTCGACTACAACCTGGTTAACTAGATGCGAAATTCACGATCTATGAAGCCATCGACAGAAAATAAACAACACAAGGTATGTACCCTAATCGATCCGATTAATTTTATTAATAAAGAAGCGTTGTGAATCTCGTTCCCCCTCACCTCCTTTTATAGAGATAAGGGGGAACCGACTGTTACATAGTCCTACGGGTCGGGTTGGGCTAAGAACAACCAACCGACCTTTATCGCTATATGCTATTAGGAAACTCGATAACTATCCCCTAGACACGACTTAGACTAATAAAGACTAAATACATAATGAAACGAATGAAACCAAATCTCTTCCCCCTTTCGATCTCTTAATAGGAATAAATGAATCAACCAGATGTCCATGTTGCTTACATGTGTGAAACAACTCTTTAGCAGTATACGATTCAGGGAAATTGGTGACATAGATCGATGTCGAAATCCTGTTGACATCATCTTCTTTCGAACGAAAGCTACTCATTAAAACAAAATTAAATAAAAATAACAAAGGAAAAGATTGGATTGAAGGGAGTCCTAAATCAAATAAGAATCAATGATGATTCACACTTGAGAACATCAGACTGTATCAAAATATGAACCATCTTGATTATATGAATGAGTAAAATGGTTGATCGGAATGGTGGCGTTTGGACCCTCCTGAGATGTAATCGGCTGCGTGATTTGGCAGAGTTTATTACTCGGCGGCGGCGTGATTATGCTTCACTTGCAACTCTAGGCATTGTTTATACCTTCTTTCTTTATCTATGATAAAATTTGTGCGTTTAGTTAAAAGAAGAAAAATGATTATCCTATATATTTTTAGCTATCTACATACTTCTTGTTTTAGGATTAGTGTCATGTTTTCGTAGATGTTGCGTGGGTTGGTACTAAACGAACGAACCTAAAGCAACTGGGCGAAGATTTTTATTTAACGGCAGTTTAAAGCAGCAGAGTATCTTGCGTGTCACCGAGGCATCAAGTCTCTCAACCCGAGTTCGAATCATCTCAAGGGGCTTCAAGGCATTGCGACGGGATTCAAACCCGGCTGCCAATTCTGGGAAAATCCCCCACATGAGGAATGACAAGAGTCGAACCCCTGACCTCCCCCATATGAAGACTATAACCAAATGCATCCATCCAACTGAGCTATAATTTTTTTTACTAATAATTACTCTTAATTTTAGAAAAAACTAAACAAAATACCTTAAAAAAAGGTGTCTAAATTTTTCTATATGAAGTCTTAACTTTTTTGTTATAACTTTATAAACCCTCTTTAACAAGTACTATTAATTATGCGATTCATATGTAAACAGCATTAATCAAAGGGAATTCCATTCATCTATCGTTAATTATACCCCATAACACGACGTCGATTTAGGTTTGAGTGACTATTCTAAAACAGCCAGTTTCAAGTTTGCACATTATACACAACATTCTAGTTGTGTTATTAGAATTTGACACAAGTATGTTTGGAGTATCTTAACTTGCATTCTCTTATACAAGTCCTTCAAGTACGAAATTGGATTGCTAATGAAATGGTTGTAAAACTTAAATCCGTGCTTACTATAAAAATTGATAAACATGCCTTAATGTGCTTATGGTTGGTACTTATCAGAAAAAGGTGTACATAATACTTGTCATGTTACGCATCCTAAGTCTGATCCCACATAGACAAAACAAGGAAAATAGTTGCATTTATATATTCAACTGTATACCTTATTGATGTTTTAGTATTAGTGTCATGTTTTCGTGTTGGTTGTCTGGTGTGGTTAGTTGATGTACTATTACCAACCTACGCCATATCTACCAACATGAAAATTTGATGTGAAGTCTAATATTTTTCAACTCCAAAATATCCTGGACTAATATGTTCTATTAGTTTTTGAAAATATCGGAGAAAATATTTTTGTGCAAAACAGGTGTCAATTCATTTACCGTGCAATGGAAGAATTATTTGGCCTACTATTTAAAAAAAAAACATTTTGCTACACATTTGGATTATTACACAGAATAAATAAAAGAGCTACTCGCAAAGCTCTACGAGCTACATAATACATAAACAAGACAACTAATAACGACAAACTACATATTATAAAGCGTACCGAGAATTTAACTTCGAGGACTACAAAATAATGAAAAAAACACTAGCCAATTCAAGTAAAATCGATATAAGACAAAAATTTCTCACACAAAGGCCGAACCACCAGTTTTCACTCATGTGGGTTTTGATGTAGACCCAAACAAGCCTCGAGAAAAAGATTTAACAAAAGTACAATGACACGAAAGAACCAAACAATCTCCATAAGCTCAAATCTCCCAACAACAATCGTCAAGAATTAGCAAGCATCAAAGGGTTTTATAGCCATTCTAACCAATGACAAGTCATATGAACGCGCTTATTGAGCCAAGAAAAAAACAAATGAATGTTATCAACAATATCACTTTTCCGCATGGGATGTGAACAAAAAGTGATACTATTCTGATACATGTAAATCCACTAAAGAGACGAACCGAAAAGGAGCTCGACCAAATCTTCTATTGCTCTAAAGAAGTAAGAATGGTTAAAGGGATGTCACACCATTTTCAAACCTCCTTAGCTATATTACAATCGAAGAAAATGTGATTAGAAGATTCCATGTTAACGCTACCGTTACATGGGCAACAAGAGATCGTTGGTATGTCAATGCCACGCGACGATAGATTCAACGTATGAGGTAGCCGGTCAAAAAACTTTTTCATATGAAGATATTAACTTTCCTAGGAAAGAGTTTTTCCCATATAGTCGATGGAGCCAGCCAGGGAAGGATCTTGAAGTCAATAAGGCGTCTAGATTCCCTCACTGTGAAAACACTATCCGAACTAATAGTCCACACACAAGTATCTTCACCCTCATTTATATCAGTTATGCTAATCTGTGTGAGCATGTCACGCGGATTAACTAGATTACAAACATGACTCAAGAGAAAATGTAGTTACTTCATTATTTTAATTTTGTCATGAAAATTGCTATTTACATATCCAACTATTTAGTAGTTTGTTGTTTTAGCATTAGTGTCATGCTTTTATATTAGTCACGTGGTGTAGTTCCATCGAAAATGACCTTCAGGCATATATATGATACAAAGTCATAAATTTTTTTTACAAGAGTAACGTCTTTACTCTTAACTAAATTGTAAAGAATAATGGACAAAACATTTGTCTTAGTTGTCTACTTTTCTTATATGAAGTCTAAATTATAAATTTTATATGCGTGCACTTTTTGCTTTTGTTTTTAACTATAAATTGTTATAAATGGTGCGTTTATTAGTTCAATTTTCAATTTTAAACCATTTTGTGATCATTATCTGATTTTCGAAGTTGAATGTTTAAATCGATAGACCTTGAACCAGCCATCATCATAACGAGGACAACGATGATGAAATGCTCAAAAACTATCACCTCTCAGAATTATAATACCACAAGCAAAGGTTATTAAAAACTATCTCCTCTCAGTTATATGTATAAAAGGGGTTCCATTCGCTTTCTAGTTAATCAGAGTAATACTAAAACATGATCATAAGTGTGTTAAACTGTCGTTTATGTTTAAATGACGATTAGCGAGTTTCAAAATCACACATTAAAGTAGGTTATATTGTAGTTATGTTATTAGAATTTTACGATCAGGTAGGGTTCGAATATCTTAAATTCAATTCTATTCTACTAAGCCTCAATTCTCATATTAATTGATGTTTGTCCTTTAGGGTACCCTTTAGTAGACTAATAGTCATTGTACTTAAGTGATAATATGAATATAGCATCATCATTAGCAACGGTTTCTATCAAACCTTGACAGCGAATTACATGCACCTATCTACTTGAGTAAGAAATGACGTTCCTGCTAGGTTGACTAATCTATGCCATAATTTACCTGATTCTCTGTAGGTTTGTGGTTTATAATCTAAGTCACATTTCATAGAAACGTGCGTTTCCTACAAAAAAACTATTAACCATTAAATTTTTTGTTTGACATGTACCTTTTTTTTCAAAGTTTATGTTCCGACCTTGTTTTAGCTCTTAGAAGTTTGACGCTTGTTTTTAATCTTGTCAATGATGTTCAATATGATCTTAAATTTTGTGGTGATTTCACAATTTTGTATCACTTAATTTGATATTGCATGCAAGAATGAAATTTGGTGTGAGTTATAGTGTACTCTATGAAGGATATGTATCTAAATACAATGTCTTTAATTAGTGATTATCACGGAAATTAGCATTAATATTCAAAGTAAATTCAGATGATAAACAATCTTTAATGTGCTTATGAATGGTACTATTAGAATAAAAACACAAGCATGACTCGCTTCATTTTTTTTCCTTTGTCATGAAATTCATGCCAACTCCCATCCCACATATATCCAGCTGTATTGAATTACTGTTTTAGGATCAGTGTCATGCTTTCGTATAGGTTGAATGGGCATGTTCCGCCACAACATGCCCATAGGCTAAAACGATAATTTGATATGAAGGCTTAAGCTTTTTTGTTTTCTTGTAAGTTTTTTACGATTTTCTCTTAGCTTACGAAAATACATTTGTCTTAAAAAAGGTGTGAATTATTATATAATGTCTTTTAAGTTTTTCAATATAAGTTTATTTCTATTCTTAATCAGTGATTGATTTTGTCACACCATAAGTATGAAAAATTTCACCCAACTATCTAGTAGTTTGTTGTCTTAGGATTAGTGTCATGTCTTTATATCGCCTGTTTAGCCCGTGCCCATTTTGCTCGGTGCCTGTACCCGTCTGTCCGCCCGTTTTGCCACCTCTAGTCACGTTGTTATAACCCCTGTTTTGACCAAATACGTCTCTTGTGTGGTGATGGTTATAAACCGTGTTGCTTAATGCTAGAACAGAAAAAAATAAAAAATAAACAAAGGTTTCATATCAAATCGTTGCAGGTTGGTTAACATGGTTAACAGTTGTTCGCCTAGAACAACCCACCGCAACCTATACGACAACCGGACACTAATCCTAATACTAGAAACAAGTAAACAACTGAATATATAATGGATAATCATTTCCTGCTCGGTCTATGTGGGAGGGGAGTTAGCATGGCTTTCATGACAAGAACAAAGAAATGCATAGCTTTTCTCAAATCGTGCTTGTTTAATTTTAGTAAGTGCCCTAGTTCAGTCTGCCGAATAGAGTTAATATAGAACTTGAAACCACTACATTTTGAACAAAAATTGAATGGTTTCAAGGTTTTTTTTCGCAGTACTTGTTTCTATCAAATGTGCTCTTTGATTATAAACGACTTAACCCAATGTACCGAAAATTAAACAAATTATGGTATATATTAACCAACCTAGCAGGAACATTGCTACTTACGACTGGTCATTTTTTACTAGAACTCTGACTAACAAGATAGCAAATGGAATTCCTTTTTGCAAAATGCTTTGATATCTTGGTTTTTACTTCAATCTTTGCTTGTGGAACATTATAATTCTTAGTGGAGATAGTTTTTGAGCATTTCATCATCATGTTTCCGTTTTAGTACTTACTCTTGGGGGTATGAACTTGATATGGCTGGTAGTACATTTAGGCAAACTTGTGTTCTTACTGGTTCGAGGTCTATTGGTTTAAACTTTAAAGTTTCAAAGTTAGTTAGAGATCACAAAATGGTTAAAAAAAGAAAACCATCTTGTAGAAAAATAAGGCTAGATGATCTAACAACACTTTCATTCAGTTCAAACAATCAAAGGAACAAGAGAGAGCTTAAAAGATCAAATCCACCACAGTCTCAACTGGTATGGATCTATTACCTAACCTGATAATAGTTTTACAAATTAATTAAACAAGAAAACAAGATGAAATAACCCAGAAGTGAAGAATGTGTGTGGACGCCATTGATGGCTGCACAAGATAACACACACAAAAGTCTTAACACTAACTCGTAATGAGTTAGGGTATTATACACAATGAGAAACGAAACAAACAAAGCAACGGTCTTCAGCTCAATCATCAAGAAGCCCACATTGCGCAACGGCCAAATACTTCAAGTTCCAGCAATTGCTCCAAAGTCCCTGCACAATACAAAATGACAATATCAACCCCTAAACTTTTGAATATCAGATTACTTGAGGATTTTAACACATCTATATATGGTTAAACAAATTGACATATTTATTGGTTTTATCGAGATCATGATTGATTCTTACATAAAAAGATCCTTATGTATATGTTCTTCAAAGGTGATCAAAGTGAATAGCCATAGATGGTGAAGAATGTTAGTGATGAAGAATTGTTGTAAACTGATGATTGATGGGGATAGAGTAAAGTAGGTGATATAAGGTCTGCTAGTAGTTGAAAGTATACTTATTGAATGTCAAACCCAGGGTTCTTTTCTTTCTTTTGTCTATGTAGGATCACAGTTAGCATAGTTTTTGTGACAAAAATTATTAAGTACTATACTAACCTGTTCTCTTGAGTCATGCTTGTGTTTTATTCTAAATACACAATATCACCCACGCTAAATTCATTCTTCCAAAAAATATCAGTTTAAGTATTGAACAACAATGACGAGATTAAAGGAAAACCACAAAATTCTAAGAGCTAAAATAGTGTGGGAACATAATTTTTGTTAAGGAAAAGCTATTAACCGTTATATTATGCAACCCCAACGTTGAAGAAAAGGAGTTGGTTAAGTAATACAAAGCCAACAATGTGACGAATATCAACGAATGTGATGACAACAAATAGCCATCACTTTTCTATATTCAAATTCTCATGCTTATTGTCGGATTTTTTATAATTTTTTTATGAACCTGATGCTTAATTCCTTTGTATTTTCATATTGACGTTTATACGGGACTCCAACCGAAAAGATGCGAAAATTGGAAAAATATGACACAATGCCTGAAATCTATATTCATGAGAAAGTTACGGTGTAACAGAAGGGTCACAATAATGCCGTATATCCGTAATTAACAAGTGGAATTAAAAGTGAAAACGTGAAAACGTAATTAACCGAAAAGATGCGAAAATTGGAAAAATATGACACAATGCCGTATATACTTAATTCCTTTGTATTTTCATATTGACGTTTGCTGCGCTGTGCTCATCACGAGAAGCCGGGGAACTCTCTTGGGCGGACTTCACGATGATAGTCTCGGTCTTTGAACTAATAAAGATGACATAGTAGAAAACTTTAGACTAACTATCATGTAGACAACTGAAAATATATAGCATAATCATGTTTCTTCTTTTGTCGATCGGAATTAGTATGACTTTCATGACAAGAACAAAGATCATTTATCATTTAAATTCACTACAACATTTGAATATTGTAAATTCAGAACTTGAAATCACTACAAAACTTGAACTGTTATTAGTTTTTTTCCACGCGTTACTCGTTCCTATCAAATGTGCTTTTATATAATAAGCCACTAAACCCGATATATCGAGAATCATGTAAGTTATGGTATAGATTAGTTAACCTAACAGGAACATTACTAGTTACTCAGTTAGAGATCGAGTTGCATGTCATTCACTATCAAGGTCTGATCGAAACTATCACTATATTCATATAGTCACTCAAGTACTGTTACTACTTTAATCTACTAAGGGTACCCAAGAAAAAAAATTAAGACTTCGTATCAAATTCGCATTTCCGTCGAAGAGGACGGTTTACTTAGAACCGATCCACGCAACGAATATGAAAGCATGACACTGATCATAATTAACACAACAAAACAGTTAATAGTTGGGTACTTAAATGATACTACATTGTCCATCTTTTGTCAATGTGGGATACGAGTTAGCAGGCTTTCATGACAAAGAAAATGAAGTACCCACCTTTTTCTCGCGAGTACCGTGCATATGCACAAAAAAGATAACTTATGTCTTTTACATTTAGTTTAATTATTGATGCTAGGCTCCATGATAATCACTAATTAAAAATGTAATCACAGGCTGAGCCATGTGTAAGATAGTGGGCGGCGCTGCACCCAACGAAGCTTTTACAGATCTTCAAAACATATAGAAAAAAAATCATATTTGTAAAATATAAGACCTGTGTCCTCATACAAATTTTGAAATTGCCCACAATCTCACAGGTTCTCAAAAAGTAAAGCTCTTTAATAAAGGAGTTGTTTTTCCGGCTATAAGGCTCGTCGGAAAAAATGGAAGAGAAAATATTAAATTCACGGGAAAATAGAAGGGTAAGATAAGGATTGGATTGTGTGGGTCAGGTGATGATATAAAGTCAGCTCTTGCTACCATACATTTTTATTTTCCAAAGCAATTTAATACAATATTTTATTTAAGTAGTAGTATTATTTTATACTCCGTACTCTATTTCTTAAAGTCTTGTGTTTGTAGAAATTTAGGTAGTGAACATGTAAAATTCTTGTCACACAACGTCAGAAAGTTCATACTAATGGACATCCTAATAAATGGTGAATGATAGACCTTATTAGGCTTAATTAAGATAATCTGGAGGTTAGGTTTTCCTTTTTCTGTCATGATACAACGTAACCAAACCAACACAACATTTTCTTTTTTGACAGCTATTTTCCAACAGATAGATATAACTGCATTATGAAGAGACGTGATGATTGATTGGTGTCGATTCATCAACTATATATATCACATCAGAATCCATCAGGAAGAGCAACAAAGATTCGTCAGATTCAAGTTTATCTTGATTTGATTGTTGTATCTTCTAAACAGTTCGTACTAGGGACGAATTTTTATTTAAGAACACTGCATATTGTTGCAAGCCTCAATCTGTTGTTGTAATCTAGGATTCTGTATAGTATAATTTGTATTACGTTTATTTAATTCCTAACACAATTTAATGCTCTGTGGCTTATCAATACAACAAGTTTTTTTTTTGAATAAATATATATACAACAAGTTTAAACAGGTGTAATTTTCATATATCAAGAAGTTTAACGTGACAAATTTAAAAATTACAAATTTCTTTATCGTGTTGTAACCTTCTGAGGACATATCATAGCAAAGTTTTTGTAAATGTTAAAATTGTAATAAAAGAGTCACATGTCACATCAAATGGCAAACACATTAACAAAATTTGTAAGACACAGTTTCGTTTATTTTTTATTTATAGTAATTGTATCTAAACAAAGCGTTTTTATTACCTGTATTTAAAATCAAGTATCTGACCCGATTCGTTTAACGCTACACAATAAACCTTCTCTTTGCTCGTTCCCCCAATAATCGAATTTTCTAGCTCCGCCACTGAATGTAATTAGATACTAAGCTTCCATGGAGTACACTATCACCCACACGAAAGTTTAGTCTTCCACATAATTTCAAATCAAGTAATACAAAAATGTGAAATCACTACAAAGTTCTCAGGAATCCAAACCACTCAAGGGTGGTAGGTCAAGGGCAAAACAAAGATTAAGGGTCCAGATAAACAATATACCCCAAAAATGAACAACCAAATCAGCAAACCAGCAAGAGAGAGTATAATAATTACAATAATAAGCCAAGACCATGTATGTGAACGTATATGAAAGCAAATAAGCAGATAATCAACAACCAAAAAAAGAGAGAGAGTATAGAGGTGTTATAGTGTATTCAACAAAAAGCACAATCGAACTGTTTCCTCTAGATTCACTTAGTCTAGAAGGAAACAGAACCTACTCACCAAACCCTAATTTAAAAATTAGGGAAAGATAATGTTACTTACTAGAATACATCGTGTTCTATGAACAGTAATGTTATAACGCGTAGATGAATTTAATTTAGTGACATTCAAAATCACACATTAAAGTGAGTTACATTTTAGTTATGTTATTATTTTTATGATAAGGTAGGTTTCGAGTATCTGAATTTCGATTCTATTATATTAAGCCTCAATCATCATATCCATTGATGTTTGTTTTATCGTGCACTCTCAGTGAGTCAGTGGTTAAGTAGTCTCGGTACTTAAGCGGGCTATTTGGACATGATATTTAACCGATCTAGAAGCACATGTGATAGAAATGAGTAATGCTTAAGAAAACTAAAAGCATAAGGTATCATGATTAGCATTTTGCTTTTAATTTAGATTTCATGGGGTGCCACGAGACTAACACTCACACTATAAAAAAACTCCTCTTATCATAACACATATCCCTCTTCGTTTCGGATATCAATTTTAAATTATTTCACCATTTTTAACTAAAATAAATTAATTTCGTAAAATACAAAGTTACAATACCATAAAAGTAAAATAAATACATGAACTAAAATAAATGACAAAAAAATGACGAAACTTCAAAACACATTTATTGCTCATTCGGGTTAAAGCATTTGGATATCGCTTAATTATGTCTTTTTGCTTCTTTCGGATGAATGCGGCTTTATGTGACAATACTTTCTCGGGATCCAACATCATGAACTCCAACTCTCTACACTCTATCAACACGACTTCATTCTCTTTCTTCAATAGGTAAGTAGATTCCACAACTACACATTTTCGACAATAATCTAGCTGAAAGATTTCCAGCGCACATCGTGAATTACTTTCACCGGGGCCCCCTAAATGTTTTAGATTGTCGTGGATCTTGGCTAAATATTTCTTCAAGATTTTCTAGGTAGATCGCTTCGGACACGTCCCATTTTGGATAATTTCGCAAAAATATTCCAACAGTGAATGTAACTAAACCTTTTCCTATCGAGTCGTTGAGCGAAACTAGTTTTTGCATTTTCGATATGATCAACCTTATTTTCACCGCTTTTATATTGCAAATGCTTGTAAACACCCTTGATTTTTTTTTGCAATCGCCGTTCATTCGTGACCATTATTCCATAATCATATTCTTTGTACGACGATCACACAGGGTACAACGGTAAAACTCTTTCATAATTTGGTTCCAAAACGCATCCTCAAATGGGTCATTTTCGATTTCGTTACCCAACTTTTACTGTTTTATTGTGTTATGATCAGTGTCATGCCTTCATATTGGTTGCGTGGTCGGTTCTAAGCAAACCGCCATTAACAACATATATGATAATTTGATATGAAGTCTTAATTTTTTTTTCTCTTGGGTACCCTTAAGGCCTTAAGTAGTTACAGTATATAAGTGAGTATACGAATATAGCAGTGGCTTTGATACGACCTTGACAACGAATAACATGTATCTCTCTCTAACTGAGCAAGTAGTAATGTCTCTTCTTATCACTCGTAAAAGGGGAGAGGTGTCTTACATTACTAGTACGGGACATAACTAGTCACGGGCTAATGTGTAAGTACATATTTTATTACTTTTTTCATGATAATTATTGTTCATTAACAATAAGACAAAACATGTAATTTAATAAAAATATTATTTTTTTAGTTTTCTTTTTTTTACTTTATACATGATGATAATTTTATCATTAATCAATTAATTTTTAACTTCTTTATTGTTTTTACTTTCAAATGAGAGTGATATATTAAACTTAATCTATATTCCTTATCTATTTTTGGACGTCAACAATTAGTTTGAGACTTTTAAAAGTAGTGTGTACTATAATTTTAAGACCAAAAAGTATATTTTTCGTAGACAATTTTATTTTTAATCTTGCATCCCACATTGGTCGAAAGAAGAATATTATTTAAATATGAATATTCTTTAAATATACCATATCCCATATCTTCTCAATTAATTTTATATCTTAATATACCATTTATTAATAATGATATTAATAAGAATATTTTTAAATATGTATTTATTTATTTATTTCTTATATGCCCTCAAATTATTATATACCCCATTATATCAAATAATAATAATTATTATTATTATAATATTTTAAGAATTCTTCCACTCTATATTTTATTATACTCTTTATCTATTTAATTAATTATTTATAACTAATTATTAAAATTAATTATATAAATTTATAATTACTAAACAAAAATTAGCAACAAATATTATTACCACCACAACCCAACACCAAAATAGTGCGGCTGTGGCTGTACCCGCCGTCCGGCCGCCACCACAGTGGTGGTTTGGCGGCGACAACCCTCTTTTTTAATCAAAACTAAGGCCAATAACCACCAATATAATAGAATAATTAAGATTTTGTCAAATACATAGTACAACCACCATGCATGGGTAGATCGGGACAAGATCAAAAGGTTTTTGGGGTTTTTAAGGTTAATCTATGTGTTATTATCATAGATCCATCACCCACGCACCACCAAATGGCAGCGGCGGTACGAACACTACCGCCACAGTGGCGGCGGCTGTGGTGGTCAAAGGAGGCAGAGGGAGGCCATATGGGAGAAAAGGCTCGGAATAAAATGAAGGGTTTATCAAAATACTCGCCGGAAAAGATGAAGATCCGCCCGAAAAAATGGTGTCGCCAGAAAAGTTTTTCGGCGGCGGCAGCCGGTTGGCAGCCATGGGAGAACGTTTAGAGCTTGTGTGTGTTTTATTATGATGATAATTGAAAGAAAATGGGAGAGATTCCCTTTTATACTAAAAAGTATAAATTGAAAGTGGCAAGGAGATAGAAGTATAGGGTATATTTCGTAAATACTTTATTTACTTTTGTATAATAAGCGTTCAAGGCTCGTTTGCACGAATTAACGAACGATTCAATACACGAGACTTGCGCCATCGTTTTTAAAATTATTTTTCCAATAAATATGATTCCTTACTTCGTCGCGTTTCGAAAACATTTGCAATTAATTATTTAAACGCTCATTTAGTCATTTCTAGCTATTTCGGTTAGATTTCATTGTAAAAACTAAAATGTAAACTCTATTACTCACGTTATTAGCAACGTTTTAGGATATAATGAAAAATACTATTCCTTCGTATTTTCAAAGTTTTAGTTTTGAATCTTCTCAACAATTATCATTATTAGTTTTGCCCAGCCCGACGTTTAAAATGTCGATAAAATATTACAAGTAATTAAATAATAAATATTTAATTTATGAAACGTCAACGTAAAAGTTTTAAATTTCTCAGTACGTAAAATTATAGAAAAATGTTCAAAATAAATTTGAATTTAGTTAACACGATCTTCGTTAAATTATCGAAAATAAATAACAAGTTTCGTAAATGTTCGAAAAATCTTAATTTAAACGTTGGTCAAAATTTTTCGGGTTGTTATAACATAATAATTAATCATGCAATTTTAATCTAAAATTATCCAACATGTAATTTAGGGTTTAAAAAACAATTCTTTTTTTTATAAAAATCGGCCTAACCCTAATTTAAAAAAAAAACAAAATCCTAGTTTTTAAGAAAATCTAAAAAAACATGTAGTTTTAACTCAAAACAATTATTAGTTAAAAAAATTTAGATTTTCGAGAATTATATAACATGTTAAAACGGCTCTGATACCAGTAAAGGTTTATATAGTTCATAACAATTACATAAAACCCTAAACGAGATCAAAGCACACATATAGCAGAAGCGATTTAACAAAATCATAATAACATAATTATAATTAATCGAGTTAGGGTTATATAACTTTTAGCTAAAGAAAATCCACAAGATAAAGAACGAATCACCAATTAGGGTTTATAACGAATATCTCCAAGATATAGTCTAAAGTCAGACTATATTACGTTCTTATACACACGTAATACAACGAGCTAACCGTGATTCTAGCACGTGTAAACCGAGCTTCTACGCTTGTGGAAAAATCTAGCCAACAACCCTAGAGAGGGGTTAGGACTAGATTATAAGCAAAATCGAAAGAACAAAAAAACCAACCGAAACCCCTTTGTGATTTCTTGTTGCGATCGACCAAAGAGAAAGGGAAGGGAGGAGTAAAGAATTATGAGGGTAAGGGGGTTGTTTATATAGACCTTAAAATTTCTTGAAGTCCAAGTAATAATCCAATAAAAGGAAGGTTTTCCTTCCTCCCCTTATGCCCTAACCGACGGTCAAACACCCCTCTATGGGGTGTTCCGGAACCTTCTATTCTTCTTCTTATTTATTCCACAACGCTCGTTAATAATTAACTCTTAATTATCTAACGACCGTTAAAGTTATAGCCCGGTTTAATTTAATAAATATAATAAACATATTTATTAAATGAATTAACTCTTTACGTATTGAGTGCAATCCCGTAATCTTGAGTTCGATCCTATCACACGACTATTAAATATAAGTCCATAAATTTTCACAAATGAGTAGATTACTCAATTCGATATTGTTTAGAAGAATGAATTTAGGTGTGCATGATAGAGAGTTCTATGTATGATCTTTGTATCTAATTACATTGTTGCTTAGTAATTTAGTTGTGCATGATATTTCAATTTTAATTCCACTTGTTGATTATGGATTTATGGCATAATTGTGACCCTTCTCACCGTAACTTTCTCCTCAATATAGATTTCATATATTGTGTCATATTTTGCTATTTTTTGCATCTTTTTATTAACCTCAAAAC
This sequence comes from Glebionis coronaria, assembly GCA_025667525.1. Classification (NCBI taxonomy): domain Eukaryota; kingdom Viridiplantae; phylum Streptophyta; class Magnoliopsida; order Asterales; family Asteraceae; genus Glebionis; species Glebionis coronaria. The sequence continues at coordinate 45,739 of JANFOE010002117.1, read as the reverse complement.
GCAAATACAAACGAATTTGAATATGGAAACGTGATGACTATTTGTTGTCGTCACATTAGTTGACATTGGATTGTTGGCTTTGTATTACATAACTAATAACTTCTTTTCTTCAATGCCGGGTTGCAGAATATAAGGCTTATTACCTTTTCCATAACAGAACTTATGTTTCAGCAGTGTTTTAGTTCTTAGACGGTTGTCGCTTTCCTTTAATCTCGTCATTGCTGTTCAAAAATGACACTCTAACTCTTAGAGTCATTTCATAGTTTTGGAAGAATGAATTTAGCGTTGGTTATAGAGTACTCCATAAAGGATCCGCATATAGAGTAAGACACAAGCATGCTTCAAGAGAAAAGGTAAGTATTTCATAATTTTTGACATAAAAGCCCTGCTAACTGTGTGATCATCCCACATAGACAAAAGAAGGAAAACGACTATCATTTATGTATTCCATTCTCGTGGTTGTTTGTTGTCTTATGATTAGTGTCATGCCTTCATAATGGTCGTGTGACGTGGTTCTTTGGAACACTTCTCCATGACCAGAATGAAGATTTGATACGAAGTCATAAATTTTTTATCTTAATAAGAATAGTACTATTTTGTATTCCATAATATTATTGTTTAATTTTAGACAATGGTTGATAAAACATTTGTCCTGAAAGTAGGTGTTAACTTTTTTATACATACGGACAATCTATAACCTACTCCCTCCGTTCCTAAATAAATGTCCACTGTTGACTTTCGAAGTCAACCGTTTTTAACTTTGACCTTAAATTACTGTACATGTGTTATATAATACTTGATACAAATCATACGAATGGATTGAGTTTTAAATATATTTTTATTAGTATAACTTTCACCAAGTATTATATAACACAAACAAAATAATTTACGGTCAAAGTTTATAAAAAATGACTCCGAAAGTCAAACGTGGACATTTAATTAGGGACGGAGGGAGTATATAAAAGGTTAAATATGAATCTTACAATGATCAAATAACTCATAAACAATGACATGGTAGTTATTCTTGGTATATAAATTATAGAAAACGAAAAATAAAATAAATCATAGAATTCGGGTTTGACATTCAATAAAAGAGGAGGGCTGATCGAGGCATGTCAACTTGATCAACTGCAGGAGCTTGTGGGTAACACGATTTTGCCTAATTCTATTGAACGGTGGTTTTGGGATCTAAATGGCAGTGGGTAGTTTTGTTTTAAAGAAATTCGCAATATTTTGGATACTCGATTCCTTCCCAAAGATGATAAACCTACGACATGGTATAATTATGTTCCTATTAAAACTAATGTTTTTGCGTGTAAATTGTACCTGGATCGACTACCAACTAGGCTCGACTTACTTCACCGAGGTGTGGTTTCGCCTTCCTTGTCTTGTCCGATTTGTAATTCTGCTCATGAAGATACTTAGCATCTTTTCTTTAGCTGTGTTACGACTTCTGATATGCGCTGGCTTATTTGTCATTGGTAGGATGTGAGTTGGTCCCCTATTGGCTCCTACTCCGAACGGTAATCTTGGTTTAGCTCTATCAGGTTGGGCGCCAAATTGAAAAGTATCCGGGAAGGTGTTTTTTATCTGGCTTGGTGGTGCTTATGGAATTTCAGAATTCAATTAATTTTTGAGGATACGAGTCCTCGGAAAGATATGATCTTTGATGATACTGTTTCACATTCTTTTCTTTGGTGTAATTCTAGATGTTGAGGTGATGTTCTTAAAAAAATTAATAATTATTATTTTGGAAACTCTAATATTATTTATTATTTCATTTAGTCTTATCTTAAAAAAACATGAAAAAAGGGGTTGACCTATGTTTTAACCGATATTTGTAATTTTTTTATCAGGATGTTATGCTTTTTGAGGAGATTGATCGTTAAATTCACATGGTAGTATACTATTAATAAATTATTAATCTGTTATGCGCTATTTTTGTTTTCTTATATGAATTCATGCTGTTAAGTTTTTAGTTGAATCAGTAGAACAATTGATCTTAAAACCTTAATCCTAGAACTCATATTATTTTTGCAGGTTCCCAATTGTTCCTTAAACCACATGTAAGTTTTCTTTGCATCTCTTAAAAATCCACCTAACCGAAAAAGGAAGTGATTTGCACACTGATGATTTGATTTCTACACTCAAATTATTTGTCTTTTGACAAATATACCCTTAAATCATCTAGTGGAGTGTTTAAATTAAAACAAAAATATTAAGAATATAAATGTCATGACACAATAATTTGAGTGTCCAAATCAAATTAAGGAGTGTGCAAAGAGAAATGATTGTTCTTCCTACTTTTTGTTCCTACATATCCTCCTACTCATGAAATTAAGACAAGTGGAAAGATCAATGAATGAAATTAAGAGAGAGAACTAGTGCACTACACATGTTATATGATTACATGGGTAGGCATATATGTAGGCATATTTGGTAGGATGATTTAGCATTACTCGTGTGCAAATCACTTCCCAACCGAAAAATAGGTGGGGTACTTCAAAATTTCATTGTAGAGAAAGCCATGCTAACTCGTATCCCAGATAGACAAAAGAAGGAAAATCGTTATAATCTAAATGCCCAACTATTTACTGTTTTGTTGTGTTATGATTAGTGTCACGCTTTCATATTGGTTGCATGGGTCGGTTCTAAGCAAACCGCCTTCCACAGCCAGTATGAGAATTTGATATAAAGTCTTGATTTTTTTTGTTTTCTTCGGTATCCTTACGTAGTCACAGTATTTAAGCGAGTATACGAATATAGAAATGGTTTTTTATAATTTATATTCTGGCGTTGTATTAGCTTTTATAAGTTTCTCGCTTGTTTTTAATCTTGTCATTCTTTTTCAATATGATCTTAACTTTGGTACTGATATTATAGTTCTATAATACTCGACTCAATATTGTTTGAAAGTTAAATTTATGTGAGCCTGATATGAGCTCCATGGAAGATCGATCTTATATCTAATTACATTGTAGATAAATAATCACCATAGTATTAGCAATCAAATTAAGTTTAGAAGATAAAAGATTACTTCATTGTCACGAAAGACATGATAACTATCATCCCATATAGATAAAAGAATAAAAATGGTTATCGCTTATATATCACACTATCTACTTGCTAATTGTTTTCATTTAAGTGTCATGCTTTCACTTAGAGGTCTTTTTGGAAGTGTCCAAGCTTTCCACAGGCAAAACAAGTTTCTTTTGATCTGTGAGTTTATTTATTAGCTGATCCTATTCTCCCTGATCTTTTGAAGAATCTTCTTTTATTGGCTAGCAAGGATCTTTCATGAAACTCAGCATTAAGGTCTGTTAAGAACTCTTGGCTGTTGCGGGTGTCTTCTTCAACATCAGAGTCGCTGTCATGAGGATGAGGTGTAGAGATCAAGGCTTTGGAAGATGCTCCTTGAACTACAAATATTTCAGGCTCTGACTTGTATATAGTATCAATCAGCCCTTCTTTATAATTATACTTTCCATAAAGCTGAGCTAATGTGTCATTCTTGATTGAGTTATTTGCTCTCTGAGTCTGATTCATACTCAGCCACTTTCTTGGAAGGCTGTTGACAAATGTGGCATTAATCTCTGCTTGGCCAATGGTGACATCATTCATAGCTAGGTCATTGAGAAGAATCTTCAGCCTTATATAGGTTTGTTGAACTTTTTCACCTTCAAGTGACTTGAAAGCATTGAACTGAAGTCTGAGTGCCTGAATCTTGGTTTCTCTGGTTTCAGAGGGTCCTTCATGGCCAAGGGTGAGGTCTGTCCATATTTGCCTGGCTGTGGGACACTAAATGACAGACTTCATGATGTGTTTGGGAAGATAAGATATGATGATGCTTTTGAGACGTTTATCTTGGTTTGCCAATTTTCTATCAGCTGGAGTCCATTGTTTAAGAGGTTTGGGAAGAGGGTTTTCTTCAGTGGAGGTAAGCGCCATGGGAACATAAGGACCATTTTCTAAAATTTCTAGAAGAAATGGTTCAAGTCCATCGAGATACACAAGAAATTGACTCTTCCAACTAGAAAAATCTTCTTCATCAAAGATTGGTACACTGGTGACATGTGATCCGCCTCTTGAGTCAAGAAGTTGGGGTAGATCATCGTCATTAGGAGGAGGGGTGAGTCTTGGTGAAGATGGTGATGCATTGTTGTTGTTCTAGAAGGTGAATGTGGTGGGTTAGAAGTTTCTGGCATGGTGGATCTTGATTATAAAACTAAGAACGATGTTTCTTGAAGGTTTTAATATCAAACACCGCTCTGATACCAATTGAAAGTCCCTAATCAATGCTAGAAACACGAAACTTAACTAATCAACACAAGTTATTACTTTTCAAACGTAATCTTATTATTGTATAATAAATAATTACAAGTGTTATGGATAACACCGTTTGATGACAATGTGTTGTGCACACTTTGAACAACTATAAACCCTAACTTATGAATACAGTCACAGCTGTTTGATCCAATAAGTTCTAAGCAATAATGTTATGAATATTCTTAAAGTGTTGAACATTAATGCTGGGATACACGTCCTATTTATAGTGATATGAGGTTGACCTAAATAGTACTTGATGGTGACTACACAAGACATTCACTTTTCAAACATTAGTCACATGATGCTCTTCTATTCTTGGTAGTCTGCCATAATGCTTTAAGGAAACAGATCTTGAAACAGTTTCCTTTTTCTTCATTGTCTCGAACACACAAATGGCATGTCCAAAGTGTGCTGAGTGTTAACAGGGTATTGCCACACCTGTTAACCCTCAACCCCTCAGAGTCCCTGATACATCTTGGCTGTTATCCATCACAGCCAATGAGTATGTCTTCAAGTAATCTTTTACTTCCTTGACAATGTCTCTGACATGAACTCCTCTAGGGTTGCTCATAGAGACTTGGATCTCTGTCAGTCTTGCGATACTTGCCTGTCTCCTAGGCACACGCAAGTGACTATCTAACAGCTTACTTTGTGGTTAAATCTATGATCAGGGAATCTAACAAACTTAGATTCCCAACATTGATGATTAACCAAATCCTCTCTTCTATATCGTCTTAGTTACTTTGTTCAACGGCAACTTCTAGACTACTGAAAAGAGTGTGTAGAACCACACTTTGCCACATACCAAAATGGCTCGTGCCATCGAATACCTCCACCACCAATCTTGCATTCGTCAAGACTGGTCTAACCTTGCTTGAACTTGAAGATGTTGGATTCGCCAATGTGGATCTGAAAGGTACTTTGTCAAGTTTTCCGTCTACCATTTAGAGTACCAATTAATTTTCAACAACTTCGAAACAAAAGACCAATGTAATTATGATATGATGTAGAAGATCAAATTAAACTCAATCACAGAGCATACTAAGAACAACCCCGACTCTTGGTATCACCTTGTTGTGAAATAACAGCGCTAATATCTCATCGACTAAATAAAGAGTGTGAATAAATCAACATTATAAGCTTACCCTAAACTAGATTGTTGAAAACTTAATACTACAAAAAGGAAAGAAAGAATGAAGCACCAATAAGGATGAGCACGGTACCGGTACCGTACCGATCCCGTACCGAATTAGTGGTACCGATTTTTTCCCGAGCATAAATTAATGGTACCGGTACCGTACCGAACAGGATTCGGATATCGATACCAGTACCGGTATCGGTACCGGAACCAGGAAATCGGGATTTTCCATTTTTTTGGGAATTTCCCGATTTGGTACCGGTCCCGTACCAAATTTTTTTCCACCTTATTTCATAGTACCGGTATCGTATCGAACGAGATTCAGGTACCGGGATTCGGGTACCGAGAATTGGTAGAATTCCGGTACGGTTCGGTTCGGTTTCAGGATTCGGGACGAAATGCTCATCCCTAAGCACCACGCATTCAACAAAAATTAAGAACTAAAAGAGAGCTAACAAACTACACAAAAAGCATGTAAGACAAAGCCTTCTATTTATAGGCTTCAAAGAGTGATCAACTTGCCAAAACTTTGACTTTTACTTGCCAATATTTCAAGTTGCAAGATCTTTGTAAATGTTTCGTATCTTTGCAAATACTTGATAAGATTCCACATGCGTGAATTCATTTATCTTAACAAGTTAGTATTTAACCAAATATGAACCATAATTAACACAATGAACTTTGCTGAGGGTTCCATGGAGGATTTGTATCTAGTTATATCGTTGCGTAGTGATTATCATGGAATTATCATCAAAATCAAAGTATGTGTGGAAGATATATGTCCTCTATTTTGCCTAATTGCATACCGATGGTGCTTATTAGAATAAAACAAAACATGACTAGATAGAAAGGGTCATGTTAATAATACCCTTAGTCCCAAAAATTACAAAAAAAGTACTTTTAATACCCCCTGTTACAATACAACACAGTTTTTTGCCAGTTTCTGTTCGTATTTTTTTGACAGTTTACTGTTTTTGACATGTTAAATATTATATTTTTTATTTCGCACTTTTCGTTTTACAGTTTTATAACGAAAACAAAATTATAAAAATAAAAAAAACTCAAAAAAATAAAAAAAATAAAAAAAGTTAGAGGATTGGGGGTGTACCAATAACCATCCCCACTAGAAAAGGTATGTACTTCATTTTCTTTGTCAACAAAGCCATGCTAGCTCCCATCCCACATAGTTAAAAGAAGAAAAATGGTGATCACTTATGTAACAAAATATTTACGTAACCATTGTGTTATGATTAGTGACATACTTTCATATTAGTTGTGTACCCGTTTATGTGAAAACCTAGGAAATAGGGGCGCGTCTATCGTGAAAATGTGATATGAGGTCTTAAATTTTTTTCTTTTATGTTAACTTGAAAAAGAGTTTTACTAATTCCCCCCCTAACTTTAGAAAATACAAGACAAAACATGTCTATAACAAGGTGTCAATTTTATTAATAATATGAAATTTTAAAATTTTCGATATCAATACCACGTATAAAAAAGTTTACCTTTTTTATGAATTTTTGTAACACTTTCTAATAAATTTAAGATACTTCAGTTATTCTTCAGATTCTTTGGTTATCCGTAAGAAAACCGGGATACTTTGGTTATCCATAAAAATTTAAGATACATTGGTTATCACTAAACAAGTACGAATAGGGATACTTTGGGCTATCTTGTTTTATTTTGGTTCACCATTTTATTTTTATTTCATAGCTTACTTTTTCAGTCCAAGATTTTAGGATTTTGGTGCTCCTACGAGTGAGTGTTAGTGGATAAATAAAGCCCGAGCTCGGTTTGTGACCTAAGGTCCGATAGAGTTTAATGTAATTTCTTATGGGAGTTTTATCTGTCTTCACTCTTAGTTATGAAATTTATATGTAAATAACATTGATAAACAGGAATTCCATTCACTCTCTCGTCAAAATATACCCCATACAAAACATCGATTTATGTTTGAGTGACTATTCGCATTGATAATTCTGTTACGATATCGCATTTATTTTACGCTGACGATGCTGTATTCATTGGGGAATGGTCTAAAGATAATTTACAGAATATTTTGTACGTTCTTCAATGTTTTTCGTTATGTTCTGGCTTGGTTATTAATGTGAAAAAGAGCCAGATCTTAGGAGTCGGTGTTGCTATTGATACTGTTACAGAAGCTGCTTCAACTCCTGGCTGTTCGATTCTGCATACTCCTTTTAAGTATCTAGGTGTGATGGTTGGTGGTGCTATGTCGCACATTAAGGCTTGGGATGGAGTCATTAGTAACCTTAATTCTCGTCTCTCCAATTGGAAACTTAAAACTCTTTCAATTGGAGGACGCCTTACTTTACTCAAAGTTGTCCTTGGAGCCATTCCCATTTATTATATGTCTCTTTATAAGGTCCCAAAGGCAGTTCTCGGTTCGATGGAGGCCATTCGTAGAAGATTCTTTTCGGGAGATCACGGAAATGATCATAAAATCACTTGGATTAAATGGTCCAAAGTGTTAGCTGCTAAATCTCATGGAGGATTAGGTGTTTCGAGTCTATTCGCACTGAATAGGGCTTTATTGTTTAAGTGGGTATGGAGCTTCCTAGTTCGAGATAATTCTTTTTGGTTTCGTTCCACTTCTGCCATGTTTGGGCTAGACATACAGAATCTGTCAAAGTTTAAGTCGTCGATCTGGTACTCCATTCTTCGTGAAGTTGGTTATCTTAAATCTCTAGGCGTGGATCTGATATATCATTGCAAAAGACGTGTTGGTGATGGCACAAATACAAGATTCTGGGAGGATTTATGGATCGGCGATATGCAGCTAAATTTACTATTTCCGCGTCTGTATGCTTTGGAAGCTGATAAAAGTGTTTCAGTGGCTGATAAACTTCATGGGTCTTTATCTAATTCTTTCCGTAGAGATGTTAGAGGAGGGGCCGAAGCTGGTCAATTCACACAGTTACGGAATATAACAGGTATCGTTTCTCTCTCCAACTCTGTTGATCGCTGGTATTGGGACGCTAATAGGACAGGGGAATTTTGTGTTAAGGATGTTCGATATCTTTTGGATTCTCAATTTCTTCCTAGGGAAAGTAATGTCAACCGTTGGGTTAAGGCAGTGCCGATAAAGATTAACATCTTTGCTTGGAAGGTTTCTCTTGATCGGTTACCTACTAGAATGAACTTATCTATCCGCGGAGTAAATATTAATTCGATTATGTGTCCTAACTGTGAGAACGTTACATCGCCTTCAATAAGTTCTTATGAAGAGTGGTTGGCTCGGTTTACTAATATTAGAATGGATCCAAACTTAAATCTGTATTGGAAGGAGTTTTTTATATCTCTTGGTGGCACGTTTGGAATTTCAGGAACCAACTTATTTTTGGAGATAGGAAGCCTCGGAAAAGTACTATTTTTGACGACATTGTTGATCGTTCATTTTTTTGGTGTAATTCTAGGAGTAGAAATGCTTCTAATCGGGATAGTTGGATTCAACATCCCAATTTGTTATCTTTGTAATTTTCTAGCGTCTTGCTAGTTTTATCAATAAAGTTGTCGTTCAAAAAAAATGTTTGAGTGACTATTCTACAACGGCGAGTTTCAAGTTTGCATATTATACGTTACATTCTATTTGTCCTATTAGAATATGACACGGGTAAGTTTGGAGTACCTTAACTTGTATTCCATTATACAAATCTGTAAGCTATATGAACCAAATTAGATTGCAAATGAAATCGTTGTAAAACTTGAATTTCTGCCAACTATGAAAATTGGTAAAGGATGTCGCTGCCATAGCCGATATCTATGTGGTGCGCCCTTGAATGCACCTTAACTTTTTTTGGAGTCTATTTCTAACATCTGCTTCCATTTGTAAAGTACTACATTTTTCACCTTTTCATTTTTAATTCCACTTGTTGATTACGGATTTACAGCATAATTTTAACCCTTCTATTATGCCGTAACTTATAGATTTCACGCATTGTGTCAATATGAAAACGATAAAAAATACGGCAATAAACATGATAATTTGAATACAGAAAAGTGATGACTATTTGTTGTCAACACATTCGTTGATATTTGATTATTGGCTTTGTATTACTAAACCAATGTTGAGTTGCAGAATACAAGTGTTATTAGCTTTTCGTTAACAATAATTGCGTTTCGAAAGTGTTTTAGCTCTTAGAAGTTTGTCGCTTTCATTTAATCTCATCATGTTCTTCAAAATGATACTTAAAGTGATATATTTAGGAAGAATGAATTTAGCCAGGGGCAGAGCCACCTTGTAGGTGGTGGGGGGAAAGGCCCCCCGACAAAGCTTCACCAGAATACTTATATTAGTAGAGAAAATGGTTATATTAGTTGCAAAATTTGTCGTGCCCTCAACATGAAAATCAAAATGCCCTCTGCATGATGGAAGATATCTTCTATTTGATCTTCAAATCTTTTTCCTGAAATCATAAATGGAGAGACGGAGAAGAAGACTACTAAGAGCCCAAGGTGTGGTTTCGTGTTGTGGAGTGGTGTTATGGAAAAAGTGGGTGTCACGTCAGCATCTCTTCTATAACACCATAATCTTCATAACATCAAAAAAGTAAGGGTATGGTTAACACAAAAATTGTGGTGTTATAATAGTCCCACTTTCAATAAAAAATAAATAGAAATAAATAAATAAATAAAAATCCATAACGCGAGCCCACAACGCGAGCCACAATGTAGTGCTCTCGCCGTAGGCTCGGGTTATAGCCATCATTTTGAGCTGGTAGGTATGACGCCAGAGGGTAAAACGCAGGTCACGATGTGGGGGGTGACGCCGTCGTTCTCGCGTTATGGTCATGGCTTGAGCCATTGTCTACCGTACCCGAGCTTCTAATATGGAGTGAAAGTCAAAAAGAGAATGATGATAAGACTAAAAATTATACGTATTGGAAATGGCTCCATATTAAAGTATTAATTTTATCTACTTACTTTTGCGTAAAAAAATTTGTTTAATATGTTATTCTATCAATAATTTTTGTACAAATATCGCGCGAGCTATATAAATAAACGCTCTTGTTTTAGTTAAAAAGCTAAGTTATTATTTTTAAGTTTAAGTTCGTTCTTTCAAAAAAAATCATGTTAATCATCCGATACTACAAGTTTAGTCGCTTTTAGCTTGACGTTTGTTTATATTTACTTATTTACCTATGTGCTAATATCTAGTAAATGTTGCTAAAAAAATCTAGTAAATATAGCACATGTAACATAATAAAATCGCGTTGTCAGTGTGGTCTCATTTTTGAGACATCGTAGTTGCACAATCGATGTATTATTTTGTGTGTAATTAAACCACCTGATCCATGTCGAAAGCCATGGTTATCTAAAAAAATAAGATGGTTGATCTGAATTGACCCATTTAAAATTTTTCTAGAATTTTTTAACCCGTATTGTGTCGGAAACATCCAAATTTTTGTCCCCTTTGATTTGATTTCCAGGCTCCGCCACTGAACTTAGCCCGGGTGATAGAGTAGTCCATGAGGGATCCATATTTTAGAATAAAACATAATCATGACTCGAGAGAAAAGGTAAGTCTGCGTTTAGTTTAGTTGGATATAAAAAAGCTTGTTTTCCAATAAAAAAATTTAGAAAACAAGGAGAATAGAAATCTGGTTCAAATAATCGTTTTCTAAAAAATATCTCTAGAAAACAAGATTATTTCATATTTTTTATCATAAAAACCATGCTATCTATGATCCCACATAGATAAAAGAAACAAAATAACTATCATTTATGTATTCAACTCTCTAGTTGTTTGTTATCTTCTACTTTTCTCTATTTTCAAAATTTCTATCCATTTTTTAACACTAATTATTATCAAATCTTCATCTATTTTTATCAATTTTTTATAAAAAGTTTCTGTTTTTGTCTATTTTTGAATTTTGTCACGTTTCTATTTTGTCCTTCTTATACAAATTTTTTTTAGTTTTATCACCTTTTTTGTTTCTATCTGTATTTGTCTCTGTATCTGTCTAAAAGGGGTATAACATTCCGATGCATAATTTTTTCACATTCCGATAGAAAGTCGCCATATTCCGATCGTAACGTCACTAGGTTTGTACATCGATCGCAATAACCCGAGGGTTCTACTTTGCGATCAACTTTTTTCAGATTTCCTTATTCCGACGTTGATTGCGATAGCACTTTGCGATCGTGATTGCGACGGGATCAAGGATTATTGAGACAAAACTCTGCCCAAATATTTTATACACATTCCGATGGTTTGAATATTGCGATGGGATATATGCTTGGTATTGGGATGGGATGTGTGGGTATTGCGATGGAATGGTTGAAGATTGCGATGACTGTTTTTTTTTTAAAGTTTTGCGATAGAATTATCTTTTTAAAAATCATCACACTAACACACTCGACTCGAACTCTACTCAGACTAGAACTCGACACAACCCTCGTTTAACACTAACTCAACAAAAGAAAATACTCGTCTCACCTTAACTCTCGACTCACACCTTGTCTTGACATAGACCCACACACACCCTAGACTCTAAACAGACCCTCGTCTAATACTTACTCACCAAAAGACTCAACTCCAAATCCACACAGACTCACACTCAACTCGAACCTAACACCCACAGACTTCACACAAATCAAACAACACCAACTCTCACGAACACTCGACTACAACTCTCACTCGAACGTTCACAAACTCACACCCAACATTCTCTCGACATCACACCCTCACCCATTTTCGACTCTAACAAAAACAGACTCATCACAAACCCACGAAACAGGACACACACTCGCAAGCTCAGACACACCCAAACTCACACTCAAGACTCATCCTCGAACACCATAACTCACAACCCTCGACTCAACCCAACAAATACAACAAAATCAGACACTCACCCTCGTCTCATCTTTTACAAACAAACAAGACTCACCCTGACCCTCACTCTTGACATTCACAAACACACATACCACACCCCACACCCACAACAAACAAAAGACTGATTTTAAACAAAAAGACTGATTTTAAACAAAAAGACAGATTTTTAAATATCCTCAAACATACAACAATCAGACTCAATTTTTAAAGATCTCAGTCTCATATCAAAACTCTCATCGATCCAAAATAAAAACTTAATCAAAAAGAACACACCTACCCGAGACCCATTCTGTGGATCTTGAAGCCGATTGTTGAGAAAGAGATTAAGTGTTTGGTATTGATATATTGGTATTGTAGAGTGTTTTGAGATGATAACAAGGGTGTTTACTGTGATTGTGTAGACGAAGGGTTTTTACACCGTGATATTTTTTTTGAGATTGGGATTGGTTACTTTGGATGTATCTAAGAAGAAGAGACGGATGCCTAGCAATCTATTTCTAAGCTGTGTTTTTTATTGAGATTGTTTTAACTGAGATAGCAGGAGAGAGAGAGACGCATGGTGGGGCGGCATAAACAATGTATAAGGATTGGGTTGAGAAGATAAATTTGAGTATATATTTATTAAGAGACGGAGATTACAAGGAGTAGGTGTTTACACGTTGGGGTCAAGGTGTTGCCATGTTTTAGGTGGTGGTTAGATTTTTTTTCAAACTTATCAGATTTTTCAAACTTATCAGATTTTCTTATTTTAATTTTATTGTTTTCATTTTTTAATTTTAGAAAGTTTCTTTTTTTTGTTTAGTTAATTTTAGTTATTCCTTTTTATTTTGAAATTTTTTTATTCTTATTAACTTTTATTTTGATAATCAATTGATATTTTTATTTTTATTAAAAATTTTATTTTGGAAAAATTTTGTGACATTACGTTATAGTCGGGACAAAGTGACGTGACTACGTGACAAAAGTGACGTGATAAAGTGACAAGGTTTAATTTGCCGACGGATTGTTGATCGGGTACTTGTCCGTGAAGACGAATTTTATCATCCATCGAGGATTTTTCAGATTTATTTACGGATCGTTTCGTTGGTTTTGTCATATTCCGTGACTTTCTATTTCTAAGTTTCTTCACGTATTATAAAATCCCGAAAACAACAATATCCACGTCATTTTTAATCGATATTCAATGGATTCGTTCGATTCGACATGTCAAAAGGGAGAATCGCATTCAATGCAAAACAAAGTTAGGAAAAGTTGCATCACTTCATTTCAAATGCTTCAGTCTCATTTTGTCACTCTTTCGAGGATTCAAGGAGGGAGCGAATTTGTGACCATCTGTGGACAAGATCGTCATATATTCATCGACTTAATATTCACCACTTTGACCCAACTCGCCGAGCAACTCAACAATGACAACTTCAATCACTCTGCATCGGCACTTGCATATAAGACTCTTGTGACGCAACTCACGCCTTTCCTCGAATTCAATATCATCAAGCCTGAAAGTTCAGTGATTTGTCAATCATTTCTTCGAGATACACATACCGAGCTTCGAGTTTTCCGTGATACAATTTTGAAACTCATGTCATCGGTCTCGTCTTCGATTTATGAAAGATCTCGACTTCAACAAGGGTATGATAATGGAATGCAAGACTCTTCGATGCAAGAGGAAACTGGACATACGGTTGAAAACTTGGAGCCTATCGATGCCAAGAGCACGGAATCAGGAGGACAACATGATACCAGTGGCACGTCAGGGAATGTTCACGAGATCTCTTTTCTGACACCTTACCCGTTTATGACGAAGCGCCTGCAAACATGGTACAATGTAATGTTGTTTATGATGTATATGTTGATGATATGCCGCATATTGAGAATTCTGAACCTAATTATGACAAACATGGGATGGAAACGAGTGACAACAATACCACTTCTGATTCATCCGATGTAAGTCATCATGGGGGAGAGATTGTTCAGAATGCTATAGTACATGATGATAATTGTATTATAACTACTTCATTGACTGCTTCTGATTCCAAGATTAGAGAGCTCGAAACGATTGTAGCTCAACAATCAAAAGATCTTGAGGATGCCAAAATTGAATTTTCAAAGAAAACGAACAAATTTGAAACATATTTTGAAAAACATGAAAAATCAAATGTTGTTCTTGAAAGAAAATTGGATCAAAAAGTATCAGATTCTAAAGCTGAAAAAGATAATCTTTTGAAACAAATTCAACTGCTTGAATCTAAGTTGGCATCCCAAGATAACTTGCTCAAAGAGAATGAGACTTTAAAGGCCCAAGTACAGTAAAAGGTTTTTGCTATAGCTGCGTTGAAAAACGAGTTAAGGAAAACTAGAGGACCTAGTGTGGACACTAAGCTTGAAAAACCATCAATCTTGGGGAAACCGCCTACAAATCAGTTCGTCAGACAACCGACTGTCAGACAACCTACTGCATTTAGATCCGAGCGACCACAATCCTCGAGACCGCGGTATGCCTCCCAAGTTGATTTGGTTCACTTTCCTAGACCAGTCACTCCACCATCTAGGCCCAATGTGACTAAAACAGCTTTTGCAAGACCTAATCACATGATTGCCTCTAATTTCCCTAGACATAGTCCAAAGAATACGTCTCGAACTAGTTCAAATGACGTTCGCCATACATTTGGTCTAAGGGAAGCTAAGCAAAAGATACAAGTAAGAGATAGGAATTTCAAACCTAGTCAGATGCCTTCTAGTTTACCCAACACTGCTAACCGTAGCATGTCACATCCTAGGAGCATCAATCAATCATCTAGGAATTCTAGATCTTACTCGGACATTAAATATGCTACTTGTAAAACATGTAGAAAATGTGTCTTTACGGCAAATCATGATGCTTGTATCAAGAAACTACTTAATGAGGTGAACTCCCGTGCTAGACTTAAATCCCAGTGGGTAGCTAAAATCAAACCCGTTGGCAAAATGTGGCGCCCCACTGGTAGAACTTTCACTCTTGTAGGAAAGAGTGTCCTTTAACTAGGATAGTCTCTGATTCTACAAAGACTACTAGGGAGGAAATTGCAAAGGATGATACATCACTTAAGCCTGAACTTAAGGTTTTCTATAAAAGGAAACGTTTGCCAACTAAGACAAGTGAATCATCCCCTCAGGCCACCTCTGACACAAGAAAATAAAACTGTGAACCCCCATATGCTTTTAAGATAGATATCGCTAACCCAGGTCAAAGTATACAAACTACTAATGAGAATGCAGGTACCGAAGTTGATGTTCCAAAAGAACGAAGCGGTTCAATCATTGTATACTGTTCAACAAAGGATACTCTCAGAGTTTGGTTGCTGAAGAAGCAGATATCAGAGAAACAAGTGTCTTAGGGGATTCATGGTTAAGCTTAATACTAAGGACTTATAGTCACATCACAGACTGTAACTCGTTCATCAAAGAAAGGAAAGTTTATCGCCGATGATAAACTTATCCTTACAACGAGAAATTAATTTTTCTCGGGCATGAGCTTATATAAAAAACATTCCAAGTTTTTAAGCTCATGCACAATGACTTACAGTTAAATATTAGACTGTAACTCGGACTTTAATTTTAGGAAAGCTTATCTTTAATGATAACTTATCCTCGTAACGGGAAATTAATTTTTCTCGGTCATGAGTTTGTAGTAAAACATTCCAGGTTTTAAGCTCATCAAGGAAAGTGTATCTTTTAAATAAGAGAACTTTTCTACTCAACGAGAAATTCATCTTTCTCGGTCATGAGCTTTACGTTAAAACATTCAAAGTTTTTCAAGCTCGTGAAAACGACTACTAAGTAAATGTCAACTTAGGACTCGTTCTTCAGTTAAAAGGAAAGTTTATCAGCCGATGATAAACTTATCCTTCACAACGGGAAGTTTACAACTTCTCGAACTTGATCTCGTTTTGCAAGATATTCAATATCTTGAGCTCAAGTAATTGGTTTTCAAAACGTTGAACACAATTTTTCGGGAATTTCTCAAAAAGGTTTTCTAAATCTTTCAAAATTGAGTGTTCAAAAAATGTTTTGATAAAAAGAGCATGTCTTCTGGAATCGATAATATTTACGATACTAGAAATGTCATTCAATAATGACACGGGGTTGTAAATAAAGTTCGAGCAGAAGTTCAAATGTTTTAAAACATGCTCAAAATGGTTTGCTATTATTTCAGATAGTAACCCGCTTTTCATACTCAAGTCAAGCATTTCACCGGAAAGCTTTGACTCAACAACGGGAATTAATTTTCTCGGGCATGGTTTACTTTATAACCATGTAAGGGATTGTGTTTACGTAATAACACAATCTAACACAAATTTATGTACGATTCAGTGCATTTATTTGTTAAAACAAGAGAAGTCTTGTTTTTTATGAAGTTATCATCTCCACCAACCGTAGCAATTTACAATTGATATCTACATACTTGACGATGTGACTACTCAAACAGCGACTACAGCTCTTTCAATAGAACACGGGTCAATAATTGTGGGGGAGCAATTGTCCAGCATTAAGAATCTTTGATGCCGAAAGTGCCAAGTTCACATGTTGGTGTCAAGACAACGATATCAATCAAATGGAGTCAAGAGATAACTTCAGACGTGATGAGGCGACCAACATTCGTGAACAAGAACCATGTGAATCTTTCATATGATGTTCTTCATCATTCAGGTCCAACCTCATAAATCGCTAATCTTGTGAATACATTATCATATATGATCTTTGCACGTGATAAATACCTTACACTTGTGTTTAAAAGGTATTTCATTTACGTTTCAAGTACACCCTCATTAATTTGAGGGAGAGCTTGTGTAATTCATGAAGATACTTGGCTTTGCATTTTTCTTCCCAAATTTTTCTTAAAATGCTATTAAATCAACTAATTAAAAAACATCGATTGGGTTAATATTTTTAATATGGGGGAGAAAATGTGATTTAATATGGGAAATGATTAATCACAAATGGTTTGACTTAATGTGCTAGCTCATCCCGACATGTGCGAAATGTTTTCGGATATCGTGGCATATGTTAAGGGGGAGCAAAATGGATTTGCACTTCAAAATGGATTTCATGGTGACATACACTTACCCAAAACATCTCTATTCACGACGGTGAAGATTGTGGTGACATAAGGATGGTAGGATAGGTTAAAGTCCAATGATTCCTCTTGAACCGGAGGAATCTTCCCAAGGACATTCCATAGCTAGAAATAGTAGTCCTTAGGAAAGATGGAGAAAGGTTGTGAACGTAGCTGAATGCCGACCAAGTACTTAAGTTAGCATTGGAACAATCACAACAAGGTGCTAGTGATGACGTATTGGTAAGCATTGAAGGGGTTGAAGAATGAAAAAGAAATGTAAAGATAAAGGGTGTAAAGAAAGAAGCCCTCCTTACAACTTAGGCAGAAACCGGGTCAATACATATGCTATTAAGATCATTGTTTAATGATTCTTGATATTGAAGACAGACATCATGGACCCAGTGATGCAAGGCACAACCCATCCCAGCTAACTCGGATATCTCTTAAAAGATATTTGTTTTAATCACACGGAGACAACACATTATCTATTGATTTATTCACTCCGAATAAATTGGTATTGAAATGGTGGCACTCCTCTCCAGCCTCCGATCACTAAAAATCCAAAATGCACGATTGAGTCTAGAGCCATTTGAGATCATCAAATATCTCATTAGGACACACTTTCATATTTCCTTGCTTCTTCACACACTGTGAAAAGTAAGAAAGATTTTTAAGAGTCCTACGCAAAATCTTCATGATCTTGCCTGAACATCCGAGTAATACAAAAGTATTTACAATGAAGATGGAAATCCTTCTTGAGCGAATATCAAAAAGCTCATGGTAGGTGACTTGTGCGATTCTTTATGAATCAAACTTGTGCTAACTGGAAAGCAACAGTGGTTTAATTCTTAAATGAATTTAAATACGTTCCAGGCCTCTACGCAATATCTTAGTGATCTTGCCAGAACACTCAGAGTGATACCTTAGTATTCACAGTGATGAGTGGAAATCCTTCTAGTGTTAACCTCAAACAACACTTGGTAGGTAACTTGCAAGATTCTATACGAATCAAGATCGTGACAACTGGAAAGCAACGATGGTGCGGTTCTTAATTGAATTTCACTTGTTCCAGGAACATGAATTGACGGCTTCAAATCATGCGGATATTATTATCCAAATGATTCACTCTTTACGTTCGCAGTCAGCTTTGGACGGTCGAGTAAAAGGAACGGGTTTACCCGCGAAATCTTGTCAAGGAGGTTCTTAATTGAAACTACCTGCCACAAGTACGATATTTTTATATCGTCCAACGGTCTTCACCGACCGGAGGTAAAATGCTACCGAAATAGAATGAAATGTTCAAGGCCATTTCATCCGTGCATATGTTTGGTTGCTAACTGTCTTATGCAGCGTAACAAGAAGGTGGCATTGCGGTGTTTAATCCAGAAGAAGTCGTCAACACATGCTTATGCTTTCTGCACATAATACATCAACAAATTCAAGAAAGTCTAAAAGTCAAGTATTCCGCTGTATCAAACTCTGAAGCTTTCAAGAATTTAAAAAAGTATAAGTATGTGGAACATGAAGTCACAAGGAGGCAAATATCACTAGTGATGAATGCACAAGGTCAAGGCAAGAGAACATGCTCAAGACTAAAGTCAAAGATCTCATCAGCATATTCATAAGAACAAGATCGAAGACTCAAGCATAGTATGCTAGGTTTAAGATTTTGTAAAATGGTGTGACCTCCCTTTGGGGGAGATTGTTGAAAATACGTTTTTCCAAGGAAAGTCTCGGTCACATCATTATTAGCATAGATCACGAGCTATAGAATATTTAGGACATTGTAACTTGGAGTGACCTCCCTGTTGGGTCTACTAGATGTAGATCTTGAAGCCTGTCAGGACCGGTGAATGACTTCTATAATCACAAGTCAAACCACAAAGAGACTCTATACACAATATGAATGTAGAATATAAATATAAACAAGAGAAACAGAATAACTATAAAGACTTGATCCTTTCTAAGGATTTCTAATATTGATAATGGCTAGAACTACGTTTTGTGAAGGTGTGTCTAACCCTTCTGCCTAAGGTTCCTTTTATACTACAAGGAAACCCTAATACATTATTAAAGAAAACGTGTAAAACTGATATGCATATCCTTTCCTAACATATCTCATGCATATCCTAACCGAATATAAAGTAAATAATAAAGTTTGACTTCGACTAGGACCAGGAGCAGGACTTGCTCCTACTACGACTAGGACCAGGAGGAATTACATACCTCCTAGTCTACCTATTACATATAACTATTACAATGGTCCTAACAATCCTCCCCTAAACTTGAATTTGACCTGTTGAGTTCAAGTTTCCTGGAAAACGTGCAAAGAAAGCCCGAGGATTGTATCAGCAAAACAAATAGCAGCATCAACAAGATAAGAATCAGAAGAACAGCCGCAACATGAAACACTAGAAGCTTCTCCAAAGCTTGGAACAAATCAGCATCGTGTTGAATCTTTTCAGCAACAGGAGCAGATTTGATAAGCCTTTACCAAGTAGTTGCTCGCTCTTGGGCTAGCTAGTCATTCTGGTGGAATAAGCATCACCCTGGGATACTAGAACCCAGCCCAACTCTTAGAACGTGAATCAATGGTGAGTGGGAGTACCCTAATGATTTTAGGCTAACCATCACAGCCGTCAACGGATTTGATGCGTCTTTACCAGAAGCCGTACCCCTCTGGACTCGCCAACTCTTAGCAATGAAGCATCGGTGAGTTGAACACCCTATAGCTTTAAGCAAGCTATCACAGCTATCAACGGATTTGATAAGATCTTTACCAAGAGCCGTACCCCCTTGGATTAGCCACTTTTCAGTCCAAGACTATGGCAAGTGAAAACCATCCAGTTTTGGGTAACCTGGCAACCATCAACGGATTTGAGAATCGCACCAGGAGCCGTACCCTCAAGGTGAATCAACTTTTTCTTGTCGATTAGACATGGTAAGTTGAGAACCATTTGTTGTGTGGACCACGTGCAACACCAAGTGAAACCAAGTACCAGAACAAACTCAAACCAGGAACCACATTGTGAAACAGCCAAGGGATATTATGTACAAGTATAAAAGCTAAACTGTGTTTAAAGTATAAGCAGATATTATATAAAAAGTATAATTTTTTAATTTTTTAATTTTTTTTTATATATATATTCTTTTTTAACTATAATGAAATTCACCAATCACTGTACATATTGGTGAAAAGAATAAAAATAAGAACAAAAATTCAAAGTATAAACACTTACAACCCAATCACCTTACATACCAGAAGCTGCCTTCTTATCCGCTAGCAATCGTGCCTGAATACCCTCTACCAAAGCCGTGGCCATACTCGACTCATTCCCAGAAGGAGCAGTAGAAATTTGCAAATGACTCGCCAACATTGCATCCATGGAAGAAATAGTCAAAGGATACTCAACATCCGTCAGCATATACACCATATGGCCAGATTCTAATTCCAACACATGAACTCCACATCCAGCATAAAGCTTCCAGCGGATAATCTCCCATTGCATTTGATCCTTCCATATGCCCAAAACAGGAGCATTTGGAGGAGGATCCAACATGAGCTTGAGATCAGCCCAGAGACGGATACCAGGCCAGGAAGACACCGCCATGGTGTCAAACGGCATACTAGAATCAACAAGCCCAAACAATGCCATAAGATCCATACGGTCAGCCCACGATAACACACCCTGCAAACCCGTTGCCAATCGCACAGACCCATCACTCAAAGTAATCCGATGGGAGACGCCACCAGGAAGTGTTGTAGAACTCTCAACCGTATAACCCGTAATGCTTCCATTGCCCAAAGGTAAGTCAGAATCGCTGTCAGAAGCTGCATCAATTAAGTTCTCAGGATCACGCTTCTCAAAAGGAACTGATTTACCACGGCGAACACGACGAGCAAGTTTCTGGCGAACGGAACATCGAGGTGTGGAAGCCGAAGGTTTTGATTCAACCTTTACCTTAACTCCAGCAACAGCAGGAGAAGCAGTAGAAGTAGACTCATGAACATGTCCACCCAAAGAACCACTAGGAGCTGCATCAGAAGTAGGATTAGGTTGTGTTGCAGGAACTTGTAGTGATGGAGATGGTACATCAGATGTAGCAGTAGTAGGTATGGTGGGATCAACAAAGGTGCTTGCAGGAACATGAGTGGGGGTAGTAGTAACAGGTGTGGTGGTAGAAGCATGAGTGGTGGTGGTAGTAACAAAGATGGTAGTAGCAGGACCAGCAGTAGAACCAATAGGAGCAACCAAGGGTATAGTAGAAGGACCAACAGAAGTAGCACCAGAACCAGAAGGACTACCATCAGAACCAGGAGTGGGTACAGACGAAGGACCAGTAGAAGCAGCAGGCATAGAAGCAGTCACACCACGAGGATGGTAAATAAATCGTTCCGGAATAGGTTGACTCTGACGCTTCACCATCTTCTCATAAAGGACCTTAAGCTCATCAAAAGTCAAAGCCCTCACCCGAGCCCAAGACCACGGAGCATTGAAATGAGCAGCAGATTGATATTTCACGTAACGTTGCATCTGCTGGCGCTCCTCAGCCCGAGATAGAGGTCTGTTCCTTCTCTGTTTCTTTAGTTCTTCAGCAAGAGCCAACTGGTGCTTACGCATCATCACCATAGCACGCGGAATACAATTGTGTTCATCAACATCATCACCCAACAGATCTTTAAACTGAGCATAATCCCGAGTGAGAACAGTCAACACTTGCATCCATTCACCATCAGTCTAATGCATGGCATCATGCTGAATTTGCGCACGCCTTCGCTCTCGAAGCTCTTCCTCAGCAACCCTATCCTCCTCATCAATCTCAGCCTGAACTCGACGAGCAGCCTCTTCACCAAGCCTTTCTTCTTCAATCTGTCGATGAGTACGCTTGCGAGTGGGAGATGGAGAATCAGTCATTGGGGCTTTTCCCTTCGGATCATGAGAGGGACCAGCATGAGAACCATCAGCAGGATCAGAATCACCACCCATAGAAGGGGGAATAGCACTAGGAGAAGGAACATTGGAGGATATTGGAGGAACCGGCAAATCATCATAAACTTTATCAGCAAAGGCAGCCTTTGCCAACAACGTCAAGCCATCCTCAACATTCTCCGCACCCTCATCCTCAGAATCTGAAAGAACCACATGCTTCTTGCGACGACGTTGTTGATTCTCCAACACCTTTATGCGATCAGCCAGAGGAAGAACAAACTCCCTTGTAAGCTTCCGATGTTGGTTTAAGTCTGCTTCCAAACAGATCATCCTCTCATGGTACCTGTGCATAAGATCAAGCAAAGATGTCAGTGTAGTAGGCTCCTCCGCCTGCCCACCAAGAGAACTTGGATCAGGGAAAGCATCACGGGAGCCCGAAGCAACATGTGGGTCAACCTGTGGAGAACTAGCATCAAACGGGATATCAGTCGAGTGTGGGGCAGGACTAGGAGGTGGAGTCTCCACAAAAGGAGACCTTTGTGGAACTGAGGAAGGACCAGCCTTGGTAGGAGATGGTTTTTCAACCACCACTTCCTCAACTAGCTCCTCCTCTACCACAGGAGTGGCACCAACAGTAGGAGCCTCCTCCTCCTCCATGGGGTCATCATCTAGCACAACCAACTCAGGAGCCTCCTCCTCCTGACCCATAGGACCCTGAGCCAACCCTATCATGGCTTCAGTCAGGGGCCTCCAATCCCCAGTAAACCCATTCATCATATTGTAATACACTTTCGCTGTAAGTTTAGATGACACATGCTCAGCCCGATCACGTGGAATGCAAACAAGTATTTGTTGAAGAAACCTAGGGTACATAAGAAATTTCTTCCTCGAACCAGCAGTAGACAAATTACTAGCCATCCCCTCAAATAGATAATGAGAAAAATTAAACACTCTACCCTGGGCTAAACATATAAGACCAGTAGCCAAAGGAGTAGGGAAAGCATCCCAACTCCCAGACTTGGGACTCATACAATGGATTAAAAAGTGAACCAGAAGCTTCCATTGGGGGGAAAACCTATTCTTCTGGAAGTTAAACTTCCCCCCATGTTCATAACCTATGGCAGCCATACCCTCCATTACTTCTGAATTGGGGATTGATACAACACCCCCCCTCATCCTGAAGATGAAGAGAAGAGCGAATGGACGCTTCAGTTACCACATATGCACGTCCATCTATGGTAGCATGGAGTGCACGTGGACGTCCAGCCACATTCACAAGTTGAGCAGACGCCCAAAATTGACGTATCACACTATCATATATGGTGGCTTCAATGAAATCCAAGATGTCAGCAAATTGTTCACGATTTGGACCATCACCCAGATAAGCAACACGATTGTGAGCAGGTTGGTAAGCAAGAGCAGCCATGGATCTTGATGAATTGATGGAAGGAGGATTGGGATTGGGATGTAGAGAGTAGAAGCGGTTTTTGTGTGTGTGTTAATTGTAGTGAGTGAGTCAAGGGTGTATGTTGACCATATATGAAGAAAGTAGTAACTGTTCATTGACCCCTATTAATGGGGGGTTGCCCTTTCAAATTAAACCATAATGGCATAATAACCACTTGCCCTTTTTAACATAATAACCAACCCCCAATTCACTTGCTGAATTCAAACTTGTAAATACCAGTATTGGGAGCGTTGACCAAAAGTCAAAGCACACAATGGTCAGACCAGGAGCAAAACGTGATTAACAAAGGACAAAAGGAATGAACAGTATGCCAGACCAGTACCAGTACCAATAGCCAAACACCACTAGACATGGAAGGATTTCAAACCACCAGAAGACAACCAAGCATAACTAGAAGCTGACCAAAGAGGACCAGAAGCCAGTCATATAAGGCCATATCCACCAGAAGAGAGCAAAAATCATCCATCAGAAGCACCACACACCAGCATAACCAAGAAATTATGTTGTTAAATACTATGAATACGTTAGACTCACCTAATATGTACACAAAGCCTCCCCTTAGGCTTTGCCTCCCCTCAATCCTAGACCTCAAGGATTGACCATCCCAATATGAACCACCAAGTGGTGAAACCGAGGACCATCAAAAGCTTTAGTCAGCAAATCAGCAACATTGTCATCCGTATGAACTTTAAGAACCTGTATCAGCTTCTTCTCATTGGCATCGCGTATAAAATGATGCCGAATCTCAATATGCTTCGTCCGTTGATGAAATACAGGATTCTTCACAATGCAGATAGTGCTTTGATTGTCAATAAAAATTTTGGTATTCATAAAATTGAAACCATAGTCCAACATCTGATTTTGGATCCATAAAACTTGACCACAACAACTAGCAGCCGCAACGTATTCAGCTTCTGTTGAAGAAGTAGCTACGATTGTCTGTTTCTTACATTGCCATGAAATAAGCCGACGACCCAAAAATTGACAACCACCAGTAGTAGACTTCCTATCATTATTAGCACCAGCATAATCACTATCACTATAGGCTTCAAGAACAAAGGGAGATTCTCTACGATACCATAGACCCAATTTAGGTTGAGCCTTGATATACTTGAAAATCTTCTTCACTGCATTTAAGTTCGAAACCGTTGGAGTCACCTGGTGTCTAGAACAAGCACTTACTGCAAACATAATGTCCGGACGTGATGCAGTCAAATATATGAGAGAGCCAATCATAGACCTGTACATATGAACATTTACGGGGGGATCTGGCTCATTCTTAAGTTTGATTTTAGCAACTTCATAAGGAGTTGCTGCTGGTAGGGGTGTCAGTAGGGTCGGGTTGACCCGACCTAACCCGAACCCGAACCCGATAAGGTTTATCGGATCGGGTTAAATCGGGTTGAAAAGTATTATCGGTTTGATTTGACCCGAACCCGATAACCCGATAGTGTTATCGGGTCGGGTTCGGGTTATGTTATTTCTTTTATCGGGTTATCGGGTCAACCCGATAAGACCCGACAATATATATAGTTTTCTTTCGATATGATTTAAAAGCCATGTTCATACGGTTTTTGCTTCAACCTTTCTGTTACTTCTACTTGTGTGTACCAAATGCCATGTAACTGCTATTTGTACGTACCAAATGCCATATGGCATGTTTTGTTGGTTTTAAATTAATCTAAGATATAGTAACTGAGTTTCAGTTGGTTCTAAAATAAAATTAGCATAATTGAAAGGGATGTAAATTTTTAATGAATGGTTAAGCATTTTATTATGTATGGTTTTCCTCATGCATTTCGATGATCAGGCTTTGGTTATTTTCAGTTCCTTTATTGTGCATGATACATTGACGCTTAGAATAGGTATAGAGTAGCAATTTGTTTTAAAACTATGTAATGTTGTCTATCTACTACTATGCTTCTACTACATACAGAGATATTAGAAGCCTAGTAAATATTCCATAACACAACAAGACTTGATGCTTGTTACTGTTTTCGACTCAGTTTAACTATGATCTAATAAGATATTTTGTTTAAATAAGCTGATGTGCTACTAAAGTGCTACTAAAGTTAGATATCTAAAACTCCATGCGAATATAAGAAATAGAAAAAGGGTAAAA
Organism: Glebionis coronaria; assembly: GCA_025667525.1. NCBI lineage: Eukaryota > Viridiplantae > Streptophyta > Magnoliopsida > Asterales > Asteraceae > Glebionis > Glebionis coronaria. The sequence continues at coordinate 19,803 of JANFOE010002117.1, read as the reverse complement.
AAATTTCAAACAAGGATTTATCTAATAACCCGACAACCCGACTCACCCGACCCGATTTAACCCGACCCGATAAGCACCCGAACCCGATAATCCGATTTCTTATCGGGTCGGGTTGCGGGTCACTTTTTCAAAATTTAAAACCCGAATCAACCCGACCCGATACACCCGACAACCCGATAACCCGACCCGATAACACCCCTAGCTGCTGGTCTAAGAGGATCCATGTCAAACTTCTGAAGAATCTCATGAACATATTTATCTTGACTGATGAAAATCCCATCCGATTGTTGCTTGACCTGAAGACCAAGGAAAAATGACAGTTCTCCCATGGCACTCATCTGAAATTCGCCTTTCATCAAGTGTTCAAACTCATCACACCACTCCTTCCTTGTAGAACCAAAGATAATGTCGTCCACATAAACCTGAACAAGGATAATATCCTTGGAATTCCGCCGAAGAAATAGTGTTTTGTCAATAGTACCTCTTCTATAGCCATTCTTTAACAAGAAAGTGGAGAGACGCTCATACCAAGCTCTAGGAGCCTGATGTAACCCATAAAGAGCCTTGACCACCTTGTAGACTTTCTTGGGATTAAGTGGATCTACAAACCCCTTAGGTTGAGTAACATACACTTCCTCGTCAATTTTTCCATAGAGAAATGCACTCTTGACATCCATCTGGAACACCGTAAAGCCAACATACGAAGCAAAGGCCAAAAACAGACGAATGGCCTCGATCCTGGCAACAGGCGCAAAGACTTCAGTATAGTCAATGCCCTCAATTTGAGTGTGTCCTTGAGCGACAAGCCTAGCTTTATTCCTGACAACAATTCCCCGTGCATCCTTCTTGTTTTTGAGAATCCATTTGGTATTGATAGCTGTCTTCCCATCTGGTAAGTCAACCAGAACCCAAACATTCTGAAACAAGAATTGCTGCATTTCCTCCTGCATAGCCTCCACCCAACTTTGATCCTCAAGAGCATGAGAAACAGACCTAGGTTCCACCTGTGAAAGAAAACAAGCAAACAAACAGTGTTGAAAGTCCGTATGATTATTACGCTTTTGATCCTCAATATAGCCCACAAGAGCATGATGATCAGACGAGGCCTTCTGCTGCATTCTGCGTGTTTTGACGGTAGAACCAGAATCTCCAATAATTTGAGTGGTAGGATGATCTTTATGTGATTGCAAGACTGGATTGGAAGAAACCTCCACTTCTGGTGCCATGTTATTGAGATTACCAACAAAATCAGCATCATATGAAGCATTTTGGAAAATCCCGTCTACCGATTGTTTATGTATATCATCCAGCTTGGTAGAAGACTTCTTTTCATGGTTCCCCAAATCAGAAGGACTGGAGAAACGTGTATTGGAAGAAGACTCACTAGCCGGAGTACCAGTAGTTGAGAGGCTAGCACTAGGAGCAGAAGCTGGAGTACCAGGAGTAACTTTGTCAGTAGGCTCAACCAAGGGAAACTCAAAACTACCTTGAGTAGCTACTTTAGTAGCTTCTTGTTGTTGCTTGAGAAGAGTGTCAAGAGCTGCTTGGGAATCCTGTACATCCAATGGAGTTGCATCACTAGGAGGAGTAGGAGAGACCGTGGTGGAATAGGATGGAACCACAAAAATGTCATCCTCATCATCTGAATCAGAAAGACTAGAAGGAACACCAGTACTAGAAGTTGCAAACACTTGTGGTCCTGCATCATGGTTAGTTTTGAAACGAAAATATCCTAACGAATCACTAAGATAATCAAGATCAAAATACCATTCTGGACCTTTTCCTTGTATGTTTGTCTTCTCCTCAAAATACCTGAGATTAATAGTTTCAATTATCCGTTTGGCTTGAAGATTGTAGACACGATACGCCCGAGAATGAGCTGAATATCCCACAATGTATCCTTCATCAGCCTTGCCATCAAACTTCCCCAAATAGTCACTGGTATTCAGAATGGTGACTGGACACCCAAAAGGCTTCAAATGAGCAATATTTGGAACTTTGCCCGTGAGCAGCTCATAAGGTGTTTTCTTGTAAGGATTGGTAATAGAAACCCTATTCAAAACATAACTTGCAGTATTAACAGCTTCTGTCCAGAACATGGTCGGAAGCTTGGAATCGGCAAGCATAGTTCTTGCTGCTTCTATTAGTGTCCGGTTCTTTCTTTCTACCACACCATTCCGTTGAGGAGTCCTAGCAGCACTATAATCTCGTTTGATGCCCTTAGCATTGCAAAGTGCGATGAGGTCTCTATTTTTAAACTCGGTTCCATTGTCGCAACGAATACCTTTAACTTTCTTTGACAACTGATTCTCTATCAAGGTAAGAAAATCTCGAAGAATTGAGTAGGTCTCACTTTTGGCAGCCATGAAGAACACCCACGTAAACCTGCTATAACCATCAGTTACCACCAAACAGAATTGCTTGTGGTCAATGCTCCTGATGGATGTAGGACCAAATAAGTCCATGTGTAGAAGCTGCAATGGTTCAGTAATAAGACTTAAAGCAGTAATGGCCTTGAAGGATGCTTTGTGTTGTTTGCCTTTGCTGCAGGCAATACAATTTATATCATTTCTAAACGTCTTGGGAGGTAAACCAGAGACCAGATTCAGATTGGCAAGTTTGTGAATGGTCTTGAAGTTCACATGTCCCATCCTTCGGTGCCATTTAGTGGCTTCATCTTCTGAGGCTTTTGCTACCAGACATGCTAGTTGACCAGTAGGGTTGACTTCATTCAACTTGATGCTATATAGATTGTGTCTTCTAGGGATTCTGAGTAAAACTTGTGAGTCATACGGAAGCTGAAAATCTTTGGAAAGCACAAGTGCATCAGTATCGGTGAAGAGTACAAACTGCTTCTTGTCACAAATCTGAGAGACCGATATCAAGTTGAAGTGTTGAAGTGCTTCCACATAGTAGACCTGCTCAAAATTTAGATTTGGAGTCTTTATCGTTCCTTTGCCAGTGATTCTGCCTTCACCTCCACCAAAATAGACCTTGCCGCCATGAGATGGTACAAAGTTAGAGAGAAGACTTTTATTGCCAGTCATGCTCCTGGAGCAACCACTATCAACAATGCCTAGACTAGGATCCTGGTATGGAGTAACCTACAACAACAAGATAATAAAAGTGCAAATGTTTGTGTCTTAAGGGGACCCAAACCTTTTCAGGTTTGAGCCTGCCTTGTGGATCATTAGAAGAATGCCAAGAAGACTGATGAGATCCACCATTGTTCCTTGGTTGCCTATGCATCATATGGGTATTATTATTTGACCAGGAACAACCTGCTGAGGGCTTAACAGCAGTTCCCAACTTTCCCAAACCAAAATACGTGTGGTCTAAATTATGCGGATAGATTGAATTAAAATTTGGAAAATAATTACTGGTTGGTTGGAATCCACTATCTCTCCAATAATCAGACGCGAAAGGAGAGGATACTCTAGAAGTATTAAACATTATAGCACTGGGATTAAGTCTTCTAGAAGCATATGAAGCAGCTCCTGGTGAACCAGGAGCAGGAAAAGCATGATTAACAGATGCATGTGTGTCATAATAATCACAATCATTAATTAAATGAAAGGAACTGCCACAAACAAAACATGTTTTGAAAGACCTTTTATTAGAATGAGATTGTGTCATACTGCCTACTTTATTACACACATTTCTAGGAAAAACATTCTTCCTAGGACTCAATAAACAAGGACCAGACACACTTGACTTGACAACAACTTTTTCTTCACATTTCCTAGCACCAGTAGCAGCATGTTCATTCGACTTGGAACTCGTAGGTCTTGACTCTTCACTTGAACCATTAGATGCAGAGTCACCAGCTTTGTCACTGAAAGTACATGAGACAAAGTCATTAGTATTACTAGAACTTGTTGGGGACTCAAGCATCTGTGATCCATCCGAGTCATTATGCCAAGAGGTGGGCATAAAAGTTCCAGTAAGAGGAGGAGGGACAGCATGCATTTCTGCTGCTGGTTTAAACCTATTGTAACTAGGTTTGCCCTCATCCTCTTTGTCGGCATCAAAGACACTTGAGAAAGATAAATCAAATACATCTTCTGAATCAATATATTTTTCAAATCCTAAGCCTCTTTTAGTTCTGCCAGACATGCTACTATCAATTAATTTTGAAAGATTTTTAGGTGCCTTTTGCCATTTGTCAAATCTTAACATTGTAGCATCTAATTTAGCCTACATCTCCTCTTTTTCTTTGATACTAGCATCTCTTTCAGTTTGTGTATATTTAAGCATATTTGTAGTGTTTTCTAAATCAATGCTTAGTATCCTGATTTTATCCTCATACGTACGTTGTGTATCTTGTAACCACTTCTTTTGTTGTTCCAATGTGTTTAATGAAGCCTTATAGGCTTGTACCTCTAAAAAATACTTATCATTTTTATCATTTACTTCACTAAATTGGGACAACAATTCTGTGTATTTATCATGACAACCAAGAGGACAATGTTGTACCTGAGGTGAGATGCCCATAAGAGCAAACTCTTCGGCTTCTTCTGCATCAGAGAGATTCCCAGCAATCATTGCTAACACGTCAGTCGAGGATTCAGCTGATTCCAGAGTAGAAGCCTGATGATGATGATCATTCCAGTTGACCATAGAGTCAACAGATACCAGTGCCTTCCTGTCATCTTTAACCTCCTGAACCTTGAAAGCGGAGTACCTGCTCTTCTCCTGATCATTCTTGCTAGGGCACTCCCTTGCAAAGTGACCCTGTTGCTGGCAGTTATAGCATCGTACCTTGCTTCTATCGAATCTTGCTGGCTCCCGAGGGTTGTAATTAAATTTCCTTCCTGCTTTCTTCTCAAACTTGTGAACCCTAAGAGTAAGCATGGCCATCTGCCATTTAAGATCCATCTCATCCTGGTCAAGTTTATCGACCTGTTTGAAGTCATCAAAAGCAAGTTGTTGTTCAGCATTAACATCAGCCACAAAAGAATGAAGAACAGCTTCTACCATACTACCAGACTTGGTAGGAGGATCAGGAGCATATGACATGGGACTAGTATGCTGAATAGTATGCTGGGGGGGAGACAATATTGCTTGGGCTGCTTGCATATGACATGGGACTAGATGTCATAGAGCTCACAAAGGCTGAATTAGCAGGGGTGGGAAAAGAGTCACTAGGATATCCTCTCACATGAGGTTCGAATGTTCTGAGCCTATGAAACAAATCATCAAAGGTGAGATAGTCAAGCCCACCTTTGGCTTTGAGAGAGATCACCACCTGGTTCCATGAGTAGGGTAAGGCTTTAAGAAACCTTACATTAATGTCACCATCATCAGGTTTTGACCGAAGTTGATTCAATTGGCTCAAGATCTTCTGGAACCTATCATACCCTTGATTTAGACCTTCAGTTTCTAAGATTTTGAATTCGGTAAATTCATCTCTCAGCATGGACCTTCGCATTTTCTTTGACTCCTCATTCCCGCCGAACCTTGCCTTTATGCCATTCCAGATCTCTCTGGCATCATCCAATTGGTAGAAGTCACCCATGTGATCTTCAGGAAGAGATTGAAGCAAAATTGTTTTTGCTTTTACCTCCTTCTGAATAGCGATGATATCCTCATGAGATTTAGGGTCAAGAAGAGTAATATTACCGTTCTTGTCTCGTCCAGTAAGCTTCCTGCTGTTTCCATTCAGAATGATCTTCCAAAGATCTTGATCAGTGTTGGTGATCCACCATTCCATCTTCATTGCCCAGTTATCATATTCACCCTTCTTCAGAAGAGGGAATTTTCCATTCGTGTTGGAGACCGTAGCCAGGATCTGCTGAGGTTGCACAATTTTTGGTGTGCTTTCTTCTCCTGTTTGAGTAGAAGTTGAGGCAGACATGATAAACAGATTTTTAGTAATAAGAGAACTTGATTCTGCTTGTATAGAGACCCTCCCAGGCTCTGATACCACTTGTTGGGTCTACTAGATGTAGATCTTGCAGCCTGTCAGGACCGGTGAATGACTTCTGTAATCACAAGTCAAACCACAAAGAGACTCTATACACAATATGAATGTAGAATATAAATATAAACAAGAGAAACAAAATAACTATAAAGACTTGATCCTTTCTAAGTATTTCTAATATTGATAATGGCTAGAACTACGTTTTGTGAAGGTGTGTCTAACCCTTCTGCCTAAGGTTCCTTTTATACTACAAGGAAACCCTAATACATCATTAAAGAAAACGTGTAAAACTGATATGCATATCCTTTCCTAACATATCTCATGCATATCCTAACCGAATATTAAGTAAATAATAAAGTTTGACTTCGACTAGGACCAGGAGCAGGACTTGCTCCTACTACGACTAGGACTAGGAGGAACTACATACCTCCTAGTCTACCTATTACATATAACTATTACAATGGTCCTAACACTCCCTTTGGGGGAGATTGTTGCAAATACGTTTTTACGTATTTAGAAAGGATCGGTCACTCCAATAATATTGGGCTCGTGATCCAATATAGCCCATATAGCCCACATGTAGGGTGGGCTATATAAACCCCCTCCTAGCATGTTAGGAGGGGTTGAACACTTCTATTTCATAAAATTCCATCTTTCTTATCTTCCTCTCCTTTCTCTCTCTTCTTTCTCTCTCTAAGTTTCTCCATTCTCCATCCATCTCAATAGGTTAATCCATAACTTGTCTAATCCTTAGAAAAACACGATCCTTCATGTGATGTGTTTCTTCGAAACATATCTCCACAATGAGTACGGCGAAGATTTGATACAAATTCATAATTTTTTCATATTGATCACACAATTATTTTTTAGTAATAATTTCGTACAAATATTGAGACAATAGTGGGTAACAATTTCGTACGCAAATAAATTTTGTACGCAAATAAATTTTGTAGTAATTATTTTTTAGTAATAATTTCGTACGCAAATAAATTTTGTACGCAACTAATAATTTTGAAAACCCTCATATTATTTATAATTTCATTTATTCGTATGCTAAAGAAACATGAAAAAAAGGTCTTAGCTTACGCTTCCTTTTTCTGAAGTTTATATCCATTGATATATCTTCACGATGGATAAATGTTATGAGGACATGCGCATTCATTTGATTATTGTAACCTTTTTATCAGGATGTTATGTTGTTTGAGGAGATTGATCGTTAAAATCACAAGGTAGTATACTCTTGATAAATCATTAATATGTTGTGCACAGTTTTTATGTTTCTTATATGGATTCATGTTATTGAGTTTTTAGTTGAATTGGTAGAGCCATTGATCCTAATACCATAATATTCTAGAACTCATATTATTTTTGCAGGTGCTCCGATTGATCCAAAAACAAATGTAAGTTTTCGTTGCATCCCTTAAATACCCACCTAAAAAAAATAGGTGGATACTTCATTTTCTTTGTCATGAAAGTCATGCTAACTTGTATCCCACATAGACAAAAGAAGGAAAATGGTTATCATCTAAGGGTGAGGTTCTTTTCAGAACCAAATAAATGTACAGAACTGTGAGAACCACCTTTTTACTCTTAAAATGCACATGTATTTTTATCGTGTTAGTTCATAATGTAGACGTGCATGGATTCTCATCGTGTTAGGTCATTAGATACATGCATTCAAGGACCATGGACATGTATTTTGTTTCGTTTGTATCATAACTACATTCTCGATGGATAATATAAAAACACATTTGCACTCTTCATATCGCTCATCAATTCGGATTTATAACCAATAAAACAATTATTAAACGTATAATTTAAACATTACAAGGAAATTACATATGCATTATTAAGAATAAAAGGTGGTTCTCACAGTTCTGTACATTTTATTGCTTCTTAAAAGAACCTTACACTATCATCTAAATACCCAACTATTTACTGCTTTATTGTGTTATGCTGAGTGTCAAGCTTTCATATTGGTTGCGTCGGGTGGTTCTAAGCAAACCGCTCTCTACCACCGATTTGAGAATTGATATAAAGTCTTAACTTTTTTTGTTCTACTGCACCCTAAGTAGTCACAGTATTTTTCTTGACGAAGTTTTGTGGTTCTGAATTTACACTATTCGATATTTTTTGGAAGATCGAATAAAATTTTGAAATTAAATGACAAATATATGCTGTTTATAGGGTTTACCTTTTCTTTTTACAAAAACTCGGTCTCCAATTGACCACAGGACAAGTAATCGGGTCATCAACTTATGAGCTAAACGGATCGGACCATCAGGCCAACCCAATCTTCTTTGATAAAACACCATGTTTACGGGTTGCCGGTTCTAAAACTGAGTTGACCCAAACCACTTAAAATCCGTCGAGTCTAATCGGATTTCAAAAATATAACACCCGATTTAAATTTGACCCGTTCATGACCGAAGCCGATTGAACCGGCCGGGTCCAATAGATTTTCAAAACAATATGTTTAATCCATAAATCCTCAAATTTTCATTATTTTTCATTCACCGATAAAAATATTTGATCGCTACAATTACATGACGCGATTAATTGTGTTGATCTTTAATATGCGCATGGATGGTACTTACTAAAAATAAAAAGAAACGCGATTTGAGAGAAGCTAGGCATTTCTTCGTTCTTGTCATGAAATCCATACGAATCCCATTCAGACAAAAGAAGGAAAATGTGTTGAAACTTAGTATATCAGATTGTTGCACTCGAGCATACATTCTGATCAATATTCATTGACTATTAAATTCAGATGGAAACTCAAAACCATACACATCTAATGACATTATAAGATATCCATAAGTCTAAGTACAGACTTGAGTTATATCAGTACATCAGTAGCCATAGTACTAAACAACTCAAACAATAATAGATCAATAGCAAAATGATAATCAGAGATGAATGGAACCTGATTTGAATATCAAACACGTAATAGATATGATATCATTTGCCACCATTATATCCACACACTAGCAGCTCCAAAAAAAATCTCAAGAACACATATTGATAACACTAAATAATCTCTATATTGCACCTGGACAACACTAAAACATAGCAAAATCACTGATCAAAACGGAACTGCACGGGATAGGATTACCTGTCCTTTTAAGTACGTTCGGCACTCCGTTAAGTTGCTGGAGTCTACGAGCCGGGCACTTTAGGATGTATACAGTCCACACATGCAAACCTTTAGTAGCAACAACAAGGGTTTGCAACGTAATGGCGGTAGACAGAAAACTTAAAAGGAAGTATTTGGTGTATGTTTGTGAGACCCTCTTGGTCCTTATATACACCATCTGGTAAACTAGGATGTGATAATAATCTTCAGCCTAAAGTTAAGGGAGAGTGGTATACGATTTCACACAACTGCACCCACTTTCCTTTTTACCAGTTCTTAATTATATACCAAGTCAAATACATTTGGTATTGACTGCTACATCAGCTAGTACCTTTTGTCTTGTGCCATGTACAATTAGTTGGTGCATCAACTAGTTGTACCTCTTGCTACACAAGAGAATAGATTGCTTTGTAACAGGGACTTGTTTAACTACCAATCTTTATTAAAAGCACTCTAGCTAATCTAAGAACAACATTTTACAAAATGGAATTTCATTCGCTTTCTCGTTAGTAAAAGTGTCTCAAGTGAGTATTCTGGAACAGTAAATAAATAATATATAGAGAGAAGTGCAAAAATCATCCCTGTAGTATGTCGAAAAATCGAATTACATCCTTCGTTAACTTTTTGGACAACAGTCATCCATCCGTTAGTGCGCGGGGCACAATACATCCCTCATGGACTAACGGTGCAAATGTTTTCTCGTTAAAAATTAACAAAATCTAAAAGAGAGGGTATTCTTTTCTTTTTCATTTCCTAGGGATGTATTGTGAACCTTATCATAAATAGTTTTAAAAAAAAAACTATTTTCAAAAAAAATAAGTTTTATTTTCTCGAAAAAGAAAATTATTTTCGGAAAAGAAGTTTTATTTTCTAAAAAAAAATTATTTTCGAAAAAAAAGTTTATTTTCGAAAAAAAAAATATTTTCGGAAAAAAAAGTTTTATTTTCTAAAAAAAAATTATTTTCGAAAAAAAAATTATTTTCGAAAAAAAAAATTTATTTTCGAAAAAAAAATTTATTTTCGAAAAAAAAGTTTATTTTCGGAAAAAAGTTATTTTAGAAAAAAAAAATTATTTTAGAAAAAAAAATTATTTTCGAAAAAAAAAATTATTTTCTAAAAAAAATTTATTTTCTAAAAAAAGTTTTATTTTCGAAAAAAAAGTTTTATTTTAAAAAAAAATTATTTTCGAAAAAAAAGTTTTATTTTCGAAAAAAAAAATTATTTCCCGAAAATAAAACATATTTTTTCGAAAATAAAACTTTTTTCCGAAAAAAAACATATTTTTTCGAAAATAAAGCTTTTTTTTTCCAAAATAAAACTTATTTTTTAGAAAATAAAACTTTTTTTCCGAAAATAATTTTTTTTCGAGAAAATAAAACTTACTTTTTCTGAAAATAATTTTTTTTTTCAAAAACAACTTTTTTTTGAAACTATTTATGATAAGGTTCACAATACATCCCTGGGAAAAGAAAAAGATAAGAATACCCTCTCTTTTAGATTTTGTTAATTTTTAATGAGAAAACATTTGCACCGTTAGTCCATGAGGGATGTATTGTGCCCCGCGCACTAACGGAGGGATGATTGTTGTCCAAAAAGTTAACAAAGGATGTAATTTGATTTTTCGACATACCACAGGGATGATTTTTGCACTTCTCTCTAATATATATTATACAAGGACTTATAACTCTCTCGTTAGTAAAAGCATGATCGAGTCAAGAAAAAAGCTAAAAAGTCATGCTAACTCTTATCCCACATGGAAAAAAAAAGGAACATAGTTATGGTTTATATATCCAACTCTAATCTAAGAACAACATTTTGAGATTAATGTCATGCTTTTATGTTCATTGTGCAGGTTGCTTGGGAACCAAGCCATTTGCCTATTTGCATGAAAATATTATATGAATTCTTGATTTAACGGTTTGTCTTGCAAAAGCCCCAACTATAATATGAATTCTCTTGTTAATATAAATGAGTTAATTACTTGAAAATACTTGTGAATTTTTTTCTTCTTATCTTGCATGTGTATTAAACAAACCATTCATTTATGTGTTTGACATGTACCTTTTTACAAACTTCATGTTCTGACCCCTGATTTGTATCTTAGAAGTCTGCCGATCGTTCTTAACCTTGTCAATGATTTTTAATATGATCTTATAGGATTATCACATAGCAACGTTGGCTATAAATCAGCTTATCGCAATGTAAAAATTTGTAAAGATTCCATTCGAATGACTAGATTAACTTAGAGCATCTCCATTGCAACAATTTTTAAGATTTGGTGCATTTAATGTTATTAAAGCTAAACACATTTCATGGTTATAGCTTTTACAAAGGACTTGTGATTACCCAAGTCATTGTTAAAAACATTACCAAAAAGTCTTTCATACAATGGTAAAAAACACTTTATAAGAATTTTTAAAATAGTAAAAAGTCTTTACAAGCTTTTACCATTGCATATGCTCTTAAGGAAGGGCTAATTGATCACTAAATACTCTCTAGATCTTAAATGATAAAATGGCTAATTATACTGAGTAGAATAATAAAATCTTACTTTCCAAGCAGTCTAATGTGTCTCTAATAGGTGGAGTAATTCATAGGAACTTCACTTCTCTCAAGTCATTCCAAATGTTAGAGTTGCACAAGACAGAGGATTTTTTTTTCTTAAAAAAATATGTTCCGACTTTGTTAAAGCTCTAAGAAATTTCTTTCTTGTTTTTCATCTTTTCATTGCTGTTCAATGTGATCTTATATTTTGTAGTGATTTTACATTTCTATATTACTTGATTCCAGATTGTTTGGAAGAATGATTTTTGGTGTGTGTGATAGAGGGATCCATAAACGATGTTTGTATCTAATTACATCGTCGCTTAGTGGTTCTCATGGAGCTTAGCATCAATGATCCAAGTAAATGCAAAGGAGGAGTTCCGTTATGTATGATCCCGGAACCTATCATCCATTGCATGATGAAATGCATAGAACATACACGATACAAGTAAAAATTGATCTTTGTTCTCATGGGTACCTTTAGTAGACTAAATTGAATGTTCGTTGTGTGGAAATTTATAAAAAGATCAAGATATAACACAACCAACCTCCCCTTTTTTCTTATTAACAGCCACAGACTATTACTTCAAATATAATATCTGGGTTTGTGATCAAAACATACAACTGAAAAAAACAAACTAGATCTCACAGATTGAGATCAGATACCAAGAACGATACAAACGAGAGAAAAACAAGTCAACTGTGTGAAACGAGAGAGATAACAAGACTGAATGAGCCAATAATACGCTAGACCTAACTATATATACATCTTGACACTTAGTCCTTGGCCCTTTAGCTTATTGCGACCTTTAGTCCCTCATAATTGCATAAACTAGTCCCTGCAAAGCAACAAATATTGCAAACATAGAAACTGTATAAAAAAACTTACCTGACTTACCTTGAAGTATGGAAAATGGCAATAATAGTCCCTGTGTACAAGAGTTGGTGTAAAAATGTATACAGAAAGTATACTTTTAATATTCCCCCTTAGACTAACTCTTGTACATGTCATATAAACCAAGCTGCTCACAAAACTTATTATGATCCTAAACACTCAGCCCTTTTGTGAAGATATCTGCAACATTATCTTCTGATTTCACTTTCAGTGTCTTAACAATACCATCAGCAACTTTTTCTCTTAAGAAAAACAACTCTATTTCAAAATGTTTAGTTTTCTCATGGAAAACAGGATTAGCAACAATTTGAATTGCTGAACTGTTATCACAATGTATAGGAACTGGAAGAGAGATGTCAACATTCAATTCTGTAAGTATTTTAAGAATCCATATAACTTCACAAGTTACAGTGTTAGGACCATTGGAATAGTTAATTTTAATAGGTAGACTAGGAGGTATGTAGTTCCTCCTGGTCCTGGTAGTAGTAGGAGCAAGTCGTGCTCCTGGTCCTAGTCAAAGTCAAACTTTATTATTTATTTATTATTCTGTTAGGATATGCATGAGATATGTTAGGAAATGATATGCATATCAGTTTTACACGTTTTGTTTAATGATGTATTAGGGTTTCCTTGTAGTATAAAAGGAACCTGAGGCAGAAGGGTTAGAGACACCTTCATCAAACGTAGTTCTAGTCATTATCAATATTAGAAATCCTTAGAAAGGATCAAGTCTTTATAGTTATTCTGTTCTTCTTTATTATATTTATATTCCGCACTTATATTGTGTATAGAGTCTCTCTGTGAATAGACTTGTGATTACAGAAGTCGTTCACCGTTCCTGACAGGCTACAAGATCCACATCTAGTGGACCCAACAAGTGGTATCAAAGACTGGGAGGGTCTCTGTACAAGAAGAATCAAGTTTTCTTATTACTAACGTTTTTGTTTTATCATATCTGCCTCAAGTTCTACTCAGACAGGAGAAGACAGCACTCCTAAAACCGTGCAACCTCAGCAGATCGTTGCTACAGTTTCCAACACAAATGGGAAATTCCCTCTTCTGAAAAAGGACGAGTATGATAGTTGGGCAATGAAGATGGAATGGTGGATCACCAATACTGATCAAGACCTTTGGAAGGTTATTCTGAATGGGAACAGCAGGAAGCTAACTGGAAGAGACAAGAATGGTAATATTACTCTTCTTGACCCTAAAACTCAGAAGAAATCATAGCCATTCAGAAGGAGGTCAAAGCAAAAACTATTTTGCTTCAATCTCTTCCTTATGATCACATGGGTGACTTCTACCATTTGGATGATGACAGAGAGATCTGGAATGGAATAAAAGCAAGGTTTGGTGGGAATGAGGAGTCAAAGAAAATGCGAAGATCCATGCTGAGAGATGAATTCACAGAATTCAAAATCTCAGAAACTGAAGGTTTACATCAAGGGTATGACAGGTTCCAAAAGATATTGAGCCAATTGAATCAACTTCGGTCGAAACCTGACGATGGTGATATTAATGCAAGATTTCTTAGAGCCTTACCCTACTCATGGAATCAAGTGGTAATCTCTCTCAAAGCAAAAGGTGGGCTTGACTATCTTAATTTTGATGATCTATTTCATAAGCTCAAAACTTTTGAACATCATGTGAGAGGATATTCAAGTGATTCTTTTCCCACTCCTGCTAATTCTGCCTTTGTGAGTTCTATGGCATCCAGTCCCATGTCGTATGCTAGTAGCCCAAGCAATACTGTGTCTTCTCAACATACTTTTCAGCATACTTCTGCTCCTGATCCTACAGCCAAGTCTGGTAGCATGGTAGAAGCCGTTCTTCATTCTTTTGTGGCTGATGTTGATGCTCAACAACAACTTGCTTTTGATGACTTCAAACAGGTCGATAAACTTGACCTGGATGAAATGGATCTTAAATGGCAGATGGCCATGCTCACTCTTAGGGTTCACAAGTTTGAGAAGAAAGCAGGTCGAAAATTCAATTACAACCCAAGGGAACCAGCAAGATTCGACAGAAGCAAGGTTCGATGCTATAACTGCCAGCAGCAAGGTCACTTTGCAAGGGAATGCCCTAGCAAGAATGACCAGGAGAAGAGCATATACTCAGCTTTTAAGGTTCAGGAGGTAAAAGATGACAAGAAGGCATTGGTATCTGTTGACTCTATGGTCAACTGGAATGATCATCAGACTACCACTTTGGAATCAGCTGAGTCCTCGACTGACGTGTTTGCAATGATTGCTGGGAATCTATCTGATGCAGAGGAAGCATACGAGTTTGCTCTTATGGGCATCTCACCTCAGGTACAACATTGTCCTCTTGGTTGTCATGATAAATATTCAGAATTGTTGTCCCAATATAATGATTTAAATGATCAGAATGATAAGTATTTTTTAGAGGTTCAAGCCCATAAGGCTTCTTTAAACACATTGGAACAACAAAAGAGGTGGCTTCAAGATACTCAACGTGAGTATGAGGATAAAATTAGGATACTGAGCATCGATTTAGAAAACACAACAAATATGCTTAAATATACATAAAAGGTAAAAGATGACAGTATCAAAGAAAAACATGAGATGCAAGAAAGATTAGATGCTACAATGTTGAGATTTGATAAATGGCAAAAGGCACCTAAAAATCTTTCAAAATTAATCAATAGTAGCATGTCTGGTAGGACTAAAAGAGGGTTAGGATTTGATAAATATATTGATTCAGAAGATGTGTTTGATTTATCTTTTACAAGTGTCTTTGATGCCGACAAAGAGGAAGAGGGAGAACCTAGTTACAATAGGTTTAAACCAACAGCAGAAATGCATGCTGTCCCTCCACCTCTTACTTGAACTTTCATGCCCACTTCTAGGAATATTGACTTGGATGGATCACAGATGCATGAGTCCCCAAAAAGTTCTACTAATTCTAATGACTTTGTCTCGTGTACTTTCAGTGACAAAGCCAATGACTCTGCATCAAGTGGTTCAAGTGAAGAGTCAAAACCTACAAGCTCCAAGTCAAATGATCATGTTGCTACTGGTGCTAGGAAGTGTGAAGAGAAAGTTTCTTTTAAGTCAACTGTGTCTGGTCCTGGTTTATTGAGTCCTAGGAAGATTGATTCTCTTAGAATTGTGTGTAATAAAGTTAGCAGTATGAAACAATGTCATTCTAATAAAAGGTCGATTAAAACATGTTTTGTTTGTGGAAGTGCATTTAATTTGATTAAAGATTGTGATTTTTATGACAAACATGCTTCTGTTCATCAAGCATTTCCTGCACCTAGTCCACCAGGAGTTGCTCCATATTTTACTAGAAGACTCAATCCTAGTGCTCAATCGTTTTCTTCTTCTAGAAGGTCCTCTCCATTAGCTTCTAATCATTGGAGAAACATTGGATTAACAACAAATAGAACCACCGGTAACTATTTTCAGAATTTTAATCCAATATATCCACATCATTTTAACCACATGTATTTTGGTTTAGGAAGTTTGGGAACTGCTGTTAAGCCCTCAGCAGGTTGTTCTTGGTCAAACAATAATACCAATATGATGCATAGGCAACCAAAGAACAACGGTGGATCTCATCAATCTTCTTGGCTCTCTACTAAAGATCCACAAGGCAGGCTCAAACCTGACAAGGTTTGGGTCCCCTTAAGACACTAACTTGTGCATTTTTATTATCTTGTTGTTGTAGGTTACTCCATACCAAGATCCTACTCTAGGAATTGTTGATAGTGGTCGCTCTAGGAGCATGACAGGAAATAAAAGTCTTATCTCTAACTTTGTACCATTTCGAGGCGGCAAGGTCTATTTTGGTGGAGGTGAAGGAAGGATCACTGGCAAAGGAACAATTCAGACGCCCAATCTTAATTTTGAGCAGGTCTACTATGTGGAAGCACTTCAGCACTTCAACTTGATCTTTGTCTCTCAGATTTGTGACAAGAAGCAGTTTGTTCTCTTTACGGATACTGATGCACTTGTGCTATCCAAAGACTTTAAACTTTCGGATGACTCACAGGTTCTGCTCAGAATCCCTAGAAGACACAATCTCTATAGCATCAAGCTGAATGAAGTCAACCCTACTGGTCAACTAGCATGTTTGGTTGCTAAAGCCTCAGAAGATGAAGCCACTCAATGGCACATAAGGATGGGGCATGTGAACTTCAAGCCCATTCACAAACTAGCAAATCTGAATCTGGTCTCTGGTTTACCTCCCAAGTCATTTAGAAATGATATAAATTGTATTGCTTGCATCAAAAGCAAACAACATAAAGCATCCTTCAAGGCCATTACTGCTCTTAGTCTTATAACTAAACCATTGCAGCTACTACACATGGATTTATTTGGTCCTACCTCCATTAGGAGCATTGACCACAAACAATTCTGTCTGGTGGTAACTGATGGATATAGCAGGTTTACGTAGGTGTTCTTCATGGCTGCCAAGAGTGAGACCTACTCAATTCTTAGAGATTTTCTTACCCTTATAGAGAACCAGTTGTCCAAGAAGGTTAAAGGTATTCGTTGTGATAATGGAACCGAGTTCAAAAATAAAGACCTCATAGCACTTTGTAATGCTAAGGGAATCAAAAGAGATTATAGTGCAGCAAGAACTCCTCAACAAAATGGCGTGGCAGAAAGAAAGAACAGGACTCTAATAGAAGCAGCAAGAACGATGCTTGCCGATTCCAAGCTTCCAACCATGTTCTGGACAGAAGCTGTTAATACTGCAAGTTATGTTTTGAATAGGGTTTCTATTACCAATCCTCACAAGAAGACTCTTTATGAGCTCCTAACGGCCAAAGTTCCAAATATTGCTCATTTGAAGCCTTTTGGGTGTCCTGTCACCATTCTGAATACTAGTGACTATTTGGGGAAGTTTGATGGCAAGGCAGATGAAAGATACATTATGGGATATTCAACTCACTCTCGGACTTATCGTGTCTACAATCTCCAAGCCAAGCGAGTCATTGAAACTATTAATCTCAGGTATTTTGAAGAGAAGTCAAACATCCAAGGCAAGGGTCCTGAATGGTATTTTGATCTCGATTATCTTAGTGATTCATTAGGATATTTTCGTTTCAAAACTAACCATGATGCAGGTCCACAAGTGTTTGCAACTTCTAGTACAGGTGTTCCTTCTAGTCTTTCTGACTCAGATGACGAGGATGATATTTTTGTGGTTCCATCCTACTCCACCACAGTCTCTCCTACTCCTCCTAGTGATGCAACTCCATTGGATGTATTGGATTCACAAGTATCTCTTGACACCCTACTCAAACAACAACAAGAAGCTACTACAGGAG
Source organism: Glebionis coronaria (assembly GCA_025667525.1). NCBI lineage: Eukaryota > Viridiplantae > Streptophyta > Magnoliopsida > Asterales > Asteraceae > Glebionis > Glebionis coronaria. The sequence goes on along the minus strand of JANFOE010002117.1, from coordinate 2,003 downwards.
CTGCTCAAAGTGGCTTTGAGTTTCCCTTGCATACGCATACTAACAAAGCTGCTTCTAGTACCCCAGCTACTACTCCTAGTGCTAGTTTACCTCATATTGGTATTCTGGCTAGTGAGTATGCTTCTAATAATCGATTATCCAGTCCTTCTGATTTGGGGAACCATCAAAAGAAGTCCTCTACCAAGCTAGATGATATTCATAAACAACCAATAGATGGCATTTTCAACGCTGCTTCATATGATGCTGACTTTGTTGGGGATCTCAATAACTTGGCACCAGAAGTGGAGGTAGCTTCCAATCCAGTGTTGCAATCACACAAAGATCACCCTACCAATCAAATCATTGGAGATCCTGGTTCTACTGTCAAGACACGCAGAATGCATAAGAAGGCCTCGTCTGATCATCATGCTCTTGTGAGCTATATTGAAGATCAAAAGCGTAATAATCATACAGACTTTCAACACTGTTTGTTTGCTTGTTTTCTTTCACAGGTGGAACCTAGATCAGTCACTCATGCTCTTGAGGATCAAAGTTGGGTGGAGGCTATGCAGGAGGAAATGCAGCAATTCTTGTTTCAGAATGTTTGGGTTCTAGTTGACTTACCAGATGGAAAGACAACAATCAATACCAAATGGATTCTCAAGAATAAGAAAGTGCACGGGGAATTGTAGTGAGGAATAAAGCTAGGCTTGTCGCACAGGGCCACACTCAAATTGAGGGAATTGACTACACTGAAGTTTTTGCTCCGGTTGCTAGAATTGACTACACTGAAGTTTTTGCTTCGGTTGCTAGGATTGAGGTGGAACTGCAGAGGTTAAATAATCATACGCCTGAGGAAGACCAGACAGGTCAGGAAGATCAAACATGTCAGGAAGATCAGACAGATCAGGAAGACCAGACAGATCAGGAAGATGGCTATGATGAAGGTGCAGGGGTTCAAGAAATTGATCATCCACCAGATCTCACGGACTATCAATTGGTTCGGGATAGAGAACCAAGGACAAGAACGAAACCGGCAAGGTTTCGGGATGAGAGTAATATGGTTGCTTACGCGTTTGCTGCAGCAGAGGAAGAAGATACTCATGAACCATTGACATACCAGGAAGCAGTTGCTTGTGAAGACAATTCTAAGTGGAAAGCTGCTATGAAAGAAGAGATGGATTCTCTGAGGAAGAACAAGACGTGGGTGTTAGTAGATCATCCAGCTGGGCAAAAGCTGGTGAGCTGCAAATGGCTGTACAAAATAAAGGAAGGGATTGAAGGTGTTCAAGAGCCTAGGTACAAGGCAAGGTTGGTGGCTCGTGGATTCACACAAAGGGCAGGTATTGATTACAATGAAGTATTTTCGCCGGTAGTTCGACACACATCTATTCGGGTTATACTTGCATTGACTGCATGTAAAGATTATGAGCTGGAGCAGCTTGATGTAAAGACGGCGTTTTTACATGGAAATCTTGAAGAAGTGATCTACATGAGGCAGCCACCGAGATTTGAGCAAGGTAACAAGGTATGTTTGTTAAAGAAATCTCTTTATGGTTTGAAGCAGTCGCCTAGGCAATGGTACAAGAGGTTCGATGAGTATATGCTGAGCAATGGGTTTAAGCGTAGCAGTTACGACAACTGCGTATATTACAGGAGTTATGCACCAGGGGAGTATATCTATCTACTGTTATATGTAGACGATATGCTGATTTCTTGTAAAAGAAAGGTTGAGATCGCGGCTACCAAGTCTTTGCTTAAAAGGGAGTTTGACATGAAAGAGCTCGGGGAAGCAAAGAAGATTCTTTGTATGGAGATCGTCAGGGATCGGAGTCGTAAGATTCTGAGGGTGTCACAATCCGGGTACGTTTCTAAAGTTTTAAACATGTTTAGAATAAACAATGGGAAATCGGTAGAGATGCCATTGGGTGGGCACTTCAAGCTGTCGTTGAAGGATTGCCCGGTTAGGGATTGTGATGTTGAAAGAATGAGTAGGGTGCCGTATGCAAACGCGGTTGGGAGCT